>CACRXK020003492.1:21587-35981 GCA_902702795.2 Paramuricea clavata | reverse complement strand
GGAATAGGAGATGAAGGTGTGAAAATGGGTGGGTTTCCTGCAAATCCTTTAGGGGTAAATATACTCTTTGATCTATTGTCATTAATATGTTCATTAACATTCGCCACTTGTATTCCCTCAGCAATTTGGTTTGTTACTGGTGGTAATTCGGTTGTATTCTCGGTTGTTTCAGGTTTATGGTGGAGGGTGTCGACGTTTGGGTCTGCCAAATTGGGTTTGTGTTTGGGGTCGCTGTGGGTGTCGACCCATACTTTAGTTCGGGATTCTGTGTCTTCTACTTCGAGGTCTCTTTGCTTGGTTAACAGGTAAGGTAGTTCTTCTTTCATAATCGACTGTTCTATAGCATGAAGCTTAGCGTTTGCAATAGCTTCAGCCTTCTCTACGGCTAGGATAGCCATCTCTATATCATGTTGGGCGCGCCTTTGTTTGAGGCGAAGTTCTTCTTCGGTTTCGAATAATTTTCTCTCGTTTTCTCTTTCTGCCATAATCCGATCGAACTCTGCCATTTTCTTTGCGGCCGCTGCTTCTGCCATAGCTCTTCTCCTTGCACTGGCCGATGATGATGAGCTTGCCCGGGACAGTACACTACGCCGAGTACTCCTTGAACTTAGAGAAGGAGCAGTCTCCGGAGGCTTAAATCTATCTGTTGCATTGTTGATTGCTTTCCACGCAAAATCCAAAATGTCTTTACCATAACTTACATGTTCATATGCTTGGTCAGATAGTTCTCCCCATTTATCTTTTTCTAATAAGCTGTTTAGCTCCTCCAACAAGTCCTTGTACTTCATGTAAGATGCTCTTGTACTTGATAAGTAAATGTCAAAATCCATATATAGGGGCCCTAGTGACAAGACCCTGTTCATAGATTCTGATGCTGCTTTTAGAGCCTTCCCCTCTCTAGTGAGATCTGTTAACGTTTACTGTATAGCATTCTGTATAGCCTTTTGTGATAATGTACGACTTCTTCGGTCATCCCCATTTGTCCCCTTAGTGTCAGCTGGCAAGACTTGTCGTGTCTCACCCCCCGTATTATGGGCTGACCCCCCGGAATGTAATGTTGACTCCCCTTTTGCGTTGCTTGACTGTTCATGCTCCTCGATCTGCTTTGAATTCCTGGATTCTGCTCTATTTCCAGGCTCCTACCCAGGCTCCCAATTCTCACGACTCTTGGTACTCATTCTCAGCACATATCAAATATACAACAAAATTCTACTTACAAAATGACTCCACTGACCATTTGAACCCCACAAAGAACTGTAAACTTTTCACTGTCGCGTTCCCGCGCCTCAGTTGACTCGTGGAGCCAAAAACGACAAGGAGTTCGCATGTGTCAACCACACTCGCACGTCTGGCTACATGTTTTAAATGATTTTATTCGTACAAATGCGGTGAAAACTACAAAAAAAATACACATAGAGACTAAATACGCTTAAACCTAACTGAAATACACCAAAATATCAAGGTAACTTACGTCTATAGGCTTCTATAAATGTAAAAACTCCGGATAAACTATGTATCGAAAAATCGATATCGAAAAAACGTTCTTAATGCGTTCTCTTGTTGCTAAGCAACAAAAACGTGAGCTGTCCTGGACTCCAGTTTCTTAAAAATATATAAGATAAAGTATTAATGTATAAATTTAAATGTCAATGACTCAACATTCAGTAATTCCGGATTTAACCAGTCCTTATCTCTGCAACAAAATATATAATATGTTGTCCTAATCGCGATAGACATAATTTTCCTGATAGCAAAATGTTGGTGTCTTTTATCAAGACCTAGATCATTTAACATATCTAAAAAGGAATGACATTCTTTTGAGAAGACGCCTAAAGAACTAATTGACAAATTTACAAATTTTACGGACTTAAATTGTTTCTTTTGCTGTGTAATGAGATCTTCGTATCTTCTTCTTTTCCAATCAACATTTGTTTGTAGATTAGACTCATAACCAACAGAAAGTTCAAGGATATAGAGACAATCCGAGTTGATAGATAGAAGTAGGTCTGGGCGGAATGTGTCACCAATTACAATTGATGGGCTTTTATAACCAGGAAGATCGACGAAAAGATTGGAGTTGTTTACAGGTTGTAGCGTTTGTGCTATGAAGTTCAGAACAGAATCATGTCTCCATGTAAATCGTGGGAGATACGTTTGACATCCAGCAACTACGTGTAAAAGGGTTTCAGGGTTTAAGCAGAAGGAGCAATCAGAGTTGGACAATATTCCCCATTTAGTAAGGTTTTTACGAGTTGGAAGTGAGTTATTGATGTAACGAATGGTGAAGTTATAGATGTTCTTTGGGAGGTTTGATTGTGATTTAGACCATATGCCGTTTAATTTCGACAGTGAAAACTTAATGACATTTGAGAAGAAGGAGCCTTGCAAAATCAGATGATTCTGCAGTTTGTCTTCTTGTCCGGAGGTAAAAGTTTTAAGGACTTCCTTTGTCGAGGTGTAAACGTCGTACTGAATGTTTTTGCTTTCAGATGTTGTTTTCCAGAGGTCTTTTATGGAATGATTTGGAGAGGTCTTTAAGGCGTTACGAGCAACTGTTTGGCACTGAGCAAACTTAATTGACGGCGGGTAGATATTTAGACCAAACTTGTTACTGGTAAGGTAGACGTTAGATAGAGTTCCTGATATAGGTATTTCAAGCCATTTACGTACGTACTTGTTCACCACAGAATCCATATTTTCAGTGACCCAGGTTCTTGATAAGGTGGTTACAGTGAAATGCCAGGAAAGTTTGGATAGGAGGTAACGACTATAAAGCAAAAGTTTATTCTTCGGGTGCAAAGGTTTGAGATCAATTTCAGACATAATGTCGTCCATGAGAGTGATTAGCTTTTGTTTGTGTTCTTTTTCGGACATACTGAAGTCAAAAAATAATAATAATTATGATTATAATTATTATTATTATTATTATTATTATTATTATTATTATTATTATTATTATTATACCTCCGGACAAGAAAGAGAAACTGCAGAATCATCTGATTTTGCAAGGCTCCTTCTTCTCAAATGTCATTAAGTTTTCACTGTCGAAACTAAACGGTATATGGTCTAAATCCCAATCAAACCTCCCAAAGAACATCTATAACTTCACCATTCGTTACATTAATAACTCACTTCCAACTCGTAAAAACCTTACTAAATGGGGAATATTGTCCAACTCTGATTGCTCCTTCTGCTTAAACCCTGAAACCCTTTTACACGTAGTTGCTGGATGTCAAACGTACCTCCCACGATTTACATGGAGACATGATTCTGTTCTGAACTTCATAGCACAAACGCTACAACCTGTAAACAACTCCAATCTTTTCGTCGATCTTCCTGGTTATAAAAGCCCATCAATTGTAACTGGTGACACATTCCGCCCAGACCTACTTCTATCTATCAACTCGGATTGTCTCTATATCCTTGAACTTTCTGTTGGCTATGAGTCTAATCTACAAACAAATGTTGATCGGAAAAGAAGAAGATACGAAGATCTCATTACACAGCAAAAGAAACAATTTAAGTCCGTAAAATTTGTAAATTTGTCAATTAGTTCTTTAGGTGTTTTCTCAAAAGAATGTCATTCCTTTTTAGATATGTTAACTGATCTAGGTCTTGATAAAAGACACCAATATTTCGCTATCAGGAAAATTATGTCTATCGCGATTAGGACAACATATTGTATATTTTGTTGCAGAGATAAGGACTGGTTAAATCCGGAATTACTGAACATTTAAGGATACTCATTATTAATATATAAATATTAAGTAGGTTCAAGTAGTCAATTATAAATTACCTAAATTAGTGAGATTTATAATTGTATATATATACGTATATAATTTCAATAAAGTTTCCATTATTATAATAATAATAATAATAATAATACTAATAACAACAATAATAATAATAATAATAATAATAATAATTATTATTATTATATATATAAAATATTATGTACACTGCAAACAAAATAAATTAATAAAAATATGTTTAGTCCATAAAAAGTAACTTTGGTCCATATCATTAATAGTAATCTATAATACTGTAATAATCAGTAATAGTACGTAATATATGTATTAACAAAGAAAAGAATGATAAAATACGGAATACAGTTAAAAAGGAAAAAACTAACTAAGAATGTTAAAAACTTAATTTTAAGAAAGAACGAAACATGTTCCGTGAACAATTACCCTAATTGTAGTATATGATTTAATCTAGTTATGAAATTCCAAGTTCAAGGGTTAATAATTAAATTACTTTCAGCAACCTCCGTTGCTATTCCCATGTCCGTATGACGGCGCCGACGCACTCTTGATCCTCTTATACAGGATATATAGTTGATTTCATTAAAGCCACTGATATGTGACATCGCATCCAGGCTAATGTGGTATTGTAAGGAGATTTCCGTTTGTTGGCCAAAAGTTCCGCTAATCTTTTATAAACCACTGTTGTTTCTCCGCTGGCACCTCCTGTTGTTGAAAAGACCAGTGGTGTAAAGGAACCATTTTCAACTTCCCTTATCCGATCGCCATATTCTCTCTTCTTATCTAATTCATGTTTCCGGAATAAAGCTGCAACACTTTTGTCACGGAAGCTTGGCGCGTTGGCGTGAAAAACCCTAACATAAAAAATGCGCTTTGCTGCCGGCCCCAAAGTCCGATAGTCTTAATATCGACCCGGGCATCTTCTCGTTTATTCGCGGAACGGGGAAGGATAATCTCTCCAGATAAGGGCTGCAATGGTGGTTCGGTTTCCGTCTCTCTGCATACTTCACTCATCCAATCAGCGCTAAGATCACGGATTTCGTTATGACGAGATATAGTCATTCCTCCATGTGGGCATATCATGGCATGATCGGTCGAAAAACTAGTTCCACATATGCAATATTGGGGACGATTTTTCAGTTGCCATCCGTACCTGAGGCTCAAAGCATCACGAAACTCGCCCTTGATTAGACTGAAGCCTTGGTCTTTCAGTGGTAGGGCAGATAACCATGATGATGAACCTTTCAGCTCCAACAAATCCAAAGTCCGTTGCTTTATTGGGGACAAGCTTTCTCTGACCTCCGTGGCTAGTTGCTGGTGGTACTGGTTCTTTTGCCTTCGCAGATCGGCTTTTATGTCGTGTAGAAAAAATTTCTTATAAGTTGTCGTTTGGCTAATGATCATCTTCTTCAGAAATTCACGGTAATCTTTAATGATGCGTTATAATGACTATTCGCGACTTCAACAGGATTAACAAGGTTGAGCCCACCATGACGCGTTAGCAAAGAGAGCATTGTTCTTTCTACGCTGGAACAAGGTCCTCTGCCCGTTAAAGCCGGAATGAGTTTGGCCGAAATAGCGTTCTCCAACGGTTGAAACATGCTACCGATACCATCAATCGTTCGCATAAGATATTGCCATTTACACACAATAGCACGAGTAAATGTGGTATATGCAGCATGTGGATACGTTTCAGCTATTTTAGATAGCATCTCAATTTCTTCTTCCCACTCGTCTATCTTATCAACTACATATTCGTCCACAAAAGAACGTTTACCGCAGGCAGCACCAAGTATTTTATGACCATCAGTGGTAATCTTGATGCCAGTTTCCTCAAATGAATCCTTCGCTTGATCAAAGAACTCCTCCTTGACTACCAATGTTGTCTTGCTTGCGTTTGGAAAATAGTATAATAATAATAATAATAATAATTTTTTAAACAACAGAAATCTTTATTAATAACATGATAATTTACACAAATATATCACATAATTAGACTTTCACTTAAATCAGGAAAATAGAGAAACAGTTCACTATATTAGACAGATAGGTCCATTCTCTACACTTTATATCAATAGTAGCTAATAGAAATTCAGTAAGTCTGGGTTATTCCACGGCTTGTTTCTTCTGCAGTAAATATAGAATGTTGCTCTCAGAGCTACCTCCATACATTTTTTAATAATACGTTCGTCGTTCATTTCAAGTGTTCGTAATAATCTACGAAATCTGTCAATATCTTTCGACACATAATAATAATAATAATAATAATAATAATAATAATAATAGAAGCTAATAGAAGTTGAGCTTTTCAGGGCAAGACCAGTTCTTATTTCTCTTACAAAATATGTAATAATAATAATAATAATAATAATAATAATAAAAATAAAAATAATGGAAACACATTTTATTTCATACAAATATTACAAGTAACCAGCTTTCACTTAAGTACTAGGCAACCTTGCTGCATTATGGTACAAATGATTAAGAATAATAATAATAATAATTACGTTAATAAGTGAAAGAGAAAGAGTATATTTGTGATATATTCATTGTCTCGGGATTCCTTCCGTGATATTCGGTTTGAATTCAATTATTCAAGAAGTCAATTTTGGTTTTTTCACTGGTTATCTTTAGCCAATCCAGTTTTGCCGACTGAAATAACAATTTGCCGATTTGCCGACGAGTGTAGGGTGTTCCACCCCCCCCTCCACACCCCCTGTAGCGCCGCCCCTGGTTGACCGAAAAGGGTACTCTGTTTCGTCTTACTACAAAACAACATAGTTGACCGAAAAGGGTACCCTTTTTCGTCATTTTACAAAACGATGCAGTTGAGCGATAATCGTACCCTTTTCAGTTATTTTTATGGAGATTTGATTTGTATAAATTCGTTAGATAATCCGTTTTTTCGCTTTTGATATTAAGTTGAAACTAGGATCGACGTAAAAGGGTAATTAAAACGAACCAATTCACTTATCACACAAATCTCAAAAAAGGGTACCCTTTTATGAGAAATAAGGTAGGGCTTTTAGACATTTTTCAAAAATAATTTATGACATCGAAAAGGATATGGAATTTTGTGTTATCGTCTTATCGATAAGAAATATGTGAGTCGAAAGATAGATTTGCTGCAAATTTAACTTCTAACTTTCAGAATTTTCTCAATTTTAGAATTGCCGGAACCGTCCACTGATTCAATCAATAAGGGTCGTGTATCTAGCAATACTTACCTAACAATTAATTTAGTAGTATGTTATATAATATGTTCATAAGAACTATAGTTCCAAAAATTGTCTCAAGGCGAATCGGAAAGAATAAGTGAATGTCCCCCAAATAATCAGTCACCATCAGAACAGAAAAAAGCACTCATCATTGGTGACTCCATGGTCAAGAATATTGACAATTTAAAAATATCCAGAGCGGCCAAAACTAAATCGACCCAGTGTCACTCTTATAGTGGAGCAAGAATACAACATCTTGAAGAAAAGATCAAGGAACATTGGTCAGATGATAGTCAGAATTATGAAGCAGTAATTATCCATGCAGGAACCAACAACCTGGTCAATGAAAGTCCACATCAAGTTGCTCAACGTATGGAAAGTCTTATAAAAGTGGCAAAAATCCATTCAAGTGATGTTGCGGTGTCAAGTATGATTAGTATGGTAAAAAGATTTGATGGTAAATTATCCAACCAAAAAATTGAGGAAGCAAATAACCTATTACTCATCTTGTGCAAGAGGTATGGAATAGCATTTTTAGATAACAGCGAGATAGATCAATCCCATCTCAATAGATCCAACCTCCATTTGAACAAAAATGGAGACAAGTTGTTGGGCAAGAAATTTTGCTTTTACCTAAAGTTAGTTAAAATTAGCCGCAATGCTGTTCAAAATCAGAAGCTGCATGGCAAAAATAAGCCTTTTTTTCGGCTTGCACTGGGCCATCGAATGAAGGAATGGTCAGATCACCTGAAGCTAGTAACCAATATAATGAAGAAATAAATATTAATGATAGTTGCTATTTAACCCAAAACAGGAGCAGCAATTGTTTCAATGAGATTAATTCTATTCCTAATGAAAGAGGCTTTAAAATGGCCTTTTTAAATGTTGTTAGCTTGCCAAAACGATATGATGAAATTAGCTTTTCATTGTCAAACAAATTCATTGATTTAATCGCATTTAATGAAACAAGGCTTGATTCATCAATTTCAGATAATCAAATGTATATCGATGGTTATGATATCATCCGAAAAGATAGATCAAGAAGTGGAGGTGGTGTTTGCATGTATTTGCGTAGCTCCATTAATTATCGGATTAGACATGATCTAGTGCCTAAAAATCTTGAAGCTGTTTGTATTGAAATCATTAAGCCTCAAAGTCAGCCATTCGTCGTAGTAACAGCTTATAGACCTCCAAATCCGTCATCCGAATTTTTTACCGATTTAGAAAGTCTCATTAAAAAAATAGATGATGAAAACAAAGAAATTCACATTCTTGGTGATTTAAACTGTGATTTACTTAAGACAAATCCAGACCAATTAACTAAAAAACTCAAATCCATATATGAACTTTATCAATTGTCACAAATGATTGATGAAGCTACGCGCATAACATCATCAACATCCACCCTTATTGATCATTTTATTACAAATAGACCAGAGAAAATTTCTGACTCTGGGGTAATACATACTGGAATTAGTGATCATAGCATGATTTTCGCAATAAGAAAAATAAATTTTTCAGTAAAACGTCATGTCAATATTGTTGAAATTAGAAACATGAAGAAATTCAATGATCTAAATTTTCTTAAGGATTTGCAAAATCAACCCTGGGATCATATTTATTATTTTCCAGATAATCCAAATACTATGTGGGAGATGTGGAAAAAAGTCTTTTTAGAGGTCCTGGATAAGCATGCACCACTTCAAAACAAAAAGATAAAATAAAAAAGTGTCCCTTGGTTTACACGCAAAATTAAAATGCTCATAACCGAAAGAGATAAATTGAAAAGAAAAGCAGTTATTACTAAACAAGAATCTGATTGGCTCATTTATAAAAAAGCCAGAAATCAAACAAACACCGAATTAAGGAAAGCCAAAACAGACTATTATTCTAAAAAGATTGCTAACCAAAAGTGCAATCCAAAGCAGGCTTGGAAAACTATTAATAGTTTGATCGGAAAGGGTATGAAACCCACGATTATAAATGAACTAATTATTAATGAATCTAAATTAACAAATCCTACAGAGATTGCAGAAGGGTTAAATGAATTCTTTGCAAATGTTGGACCAAACTTGGCAAGCAAGTTGAATGAATCTAGCTGTGACTTTCAAAAGTATACTAAAAGTTCTGAATCCAAGTTCACTGCATTTACACCAATTGCGGTAAACAAAATGTTTGATCTTTTAAGAGGGCTGTCTTGTAAAAAAGCATGTGGTATTGACAAAATTTCCAGTAAAATTCTTAAATTAGCATCACCAGTTATTTCTGCTACACTTACATATATTTTTAATCAAAGTATTGCTCTTTGCAGCTTTCCAGATGAATGGAAAGTAGCTAGAGTTTTACCTCTTTATAAAAGTGGTCATCGTAATATTCCTGGTAATTACAGGCCAATATCAATACTACCAGTCATAAGCAAAATCATGGAAAGATTACTGTATGACCAGCTGTATGATTATTTAACTAAAAACGAAATTCTCTCTGATAACCAATTTGGCTTTCGAAAGTTTCACTCCACCGCTACGTCCCTTTTAGATTTAACAAATAGTTGGTATGTTAACATGGATCGAAAAATGTTTAACTTAGTAGTTTTTATAGATCTAAAAAAAGCATTTGACACCGTAGATCACGAAATTCTACTTGAGAAAATGCAAATTTACGGTATTAAGGTTAATTAAGGCACATTTCTTGCTGAGATCATATCTTACTGATCGCACCCAAAAATGCCAAGTAAATGGTGTTGTCTCGTCTGAACACAAAGTTAAGTGTGGTGTTCCTCAAGGCTCCATTTTAGGTCCTTTATTTTTCCTAATATATATAAATGATTTATCTGAAAGCCTAAATAGGACAAAGCCAAGACTTTTTGCAGATGACACAAACCTCACTGCTTCCGGTGGTACAATTGATGATGTTGTAAATGCAGTGAACTCTGATTTGGAAAACCTCAGAATGTGGTTAAACGCGAACAAACTGAGTCTAAACATTGCCAAAACTGAATTTATGCTCATAGGATCAAGATCTCTAGTGCATACTGTTTCAGATTCAAATTTAAACATAATGATTGAAAACAGACCAATTAAACAAGTGAAGGAATGCAAGACACTAGGAGTAATAGTTGATCAGCATCTCTCTTGGAAAAGTAACACTGAGAGTATCTGTAAGAAAATCACATCGGCCATTTCTGTTATTAGAAAACTAAAAGAATTTGTTGACCGTGATACACTTGTTTCTATATTTAACGCAATTGTACAACCATACTTTACTTATTGTTGTGAAGTGTGGGACATTTTTGGTGAAACTCAATCACAACGATTACAAAAGCTTCAAAATAGATGCGCTCGAATTATTATGGACATGGGTAACGAAGTTAATGCCCAAATCGCATTAAATTCGTTAGGATGGGAGACACTAAAAGTACAAAGAACTAAAGCTAAGGCAAAATTAATGTTCAAAATTTTGAATATGTCTGGGCCTAAAAGCCTAACAGACCTTTTTACCTACAAGAATGAGAATACGCATTACTGTCTCCGTGACAATGAAACAACACTCGTTTTGCCACAGCCCCGCACAAATAGCATGAAAAAGAGTTTTATGTTTAATGGGGCAAAAATATGGAACTCAGTGCCTAAAGAAATCAGAGGAATTAGGTCCCAGTCTCTATTTGAAAGAAAAATTGCTGCTCATGTTTCTAAATAATATATTTATACATACATACATATATATATCCTTTATTGTAAATAGTTATCTATATGTTTTGTTAGTTGTCTATATTGTCAATTTTGTCAATTGGAACAGTTAGATTATTTCTATTTTCTTTTATTTGATTCCATAAGAGTCATAACAACACTTATATATAATAACTTTTGAACACACGCCCTTCGTGGAAATCAATGTTTTTAGTTGACGTAGTTAGCGTGTCAAAATAAAATCTATCTATCTATCTATCTAAATGATCTTTCCCTATCAGGTCTCCCTACTTCAATTCATCGCGGACAACGTAATTTAAATAATATTATTCAAATTAACATTAATAAAACTGTGATTTCCTATTCTAATGACTATTTCTACGTTCCGAAACTACTATTGACAAATACGATGTCATTAGCTCCCAAAATTGATGAAGTGAGTTGTTTTGTCACAGAAAAGAGTCCTGACCTTGCCTGTATAACGGAAACATGGCTAAACGACCGTATCTCAGATTCCTGCCTCGATATTCCAGGTTACAATTTTGTTCATAAAAACCGCAGTGTGGGCTCCCACGGAGGGGTTGGGGTGTACATCAGGAACACGATATTTTATAAGCCTCTGAATCATCTCCACCATACAGATTACGAAGTTCTGTGGGTCTATTTTCGTCCAAGTAGACTTCCCCGCGGGTTTTCCTGCTTGATACTTGGTGTCGTTTACCATCCACCTAATGCTAATGATGATGAAATGCTCCAATTTCTCTCCACATCACTGATTACTATTGAAAGCACTTATCCTGGCTGCGGGTTTATTCTTGCAGGCGACTTTAATCGGTTAAAATGCAATCGGATATTAACACAGTTCAGTTGCAAACAGATTGTTAACGTTTCCACAAGGGCCAACCAGACTTTGGATCTAATAATAACCAACTTACATTCGTTTTATGATAAGAACTCTGTCGAAAAATTTCCGCCATTTGGTTTTTCAGATCATAATGTTGTGATTGTCAATCCTTGCAAAAGAGAACCCAAGTCATGCAGTAGAAGAATTATCTCTAGTAGAGATTTACGATCTAGTAAAAGGCATGAGCTTGGAAGATACCTTACATCTATCGATTGGTCCTCTCTGAATCATTTTGACACATGCGAAATGAAACTCCAGTATTTCGAAGAGTTAGTACGTCTCGGTATTAGCACCATTATGCCAATAAAGAAAACGGCTTTGCATGTACACGATCCTCCATGGATTACTGCAGAATTTAAAGAGCTTATAAGGAAGCGTCAAGCTGCCTTCTGCAGTGGAAATACCTTTCAGTTCAAGTATTACCGGAATCGGGTTAACCGCGAGCGAAAGACATGCCGGGCGAAATTCTACTCTTCAAAAGTAAAGAATCTTAAATCGACCAAACCGAAGAGATGGTGGAAGGAGGTGAAGCAGATTGCTGGTATGGTACCTACAACCGGCTCCGATGACCTATGTAGTCAACTTCATTTAGACGATATCGAGAATATGCAACGTCCTGACATTGCGAATTTAATTAATAACGCCTTTTTGGAGCCCATGAACTCCTTCAATCCACTGTCAACCCTTCCCCCCTTTGATAATTATTCCTCTTTTCAAGTGAACGAATTGGAAGTCTTTCATTTATTGAAAGCAATTAATCGTGGAAAGGCGTCAGGTCCTGACGAAATTCCCAATTGGGCTCTTAAGGAATATGCTGAAATCCTTGCACAGCCAGTATGCGCTGTGCTAAACAGCAGCTATGCCGAACAACAACTACCTAAATCTTGGAAGCTTGCCAACATTGTGCCCCTCATAAAAACTAAGCCCGTTAGCGACATTTGTAAGCAGTTACGACCAATTTCACTTACTGCCGCTATTTCGAAAATCGCTGAGGACTGTGTTGTTAAAAAATACATTGCTCCAGCTATCATGAGTATAATCGATCCAAGTCAATATGGAGTAATACCAAGAAGTTCAACTACTCTCGCTGTTATATATATGATCCATGAATGGTCGCAAGCTACTGATGGCACTGGCTCTGCTGTCAGAGTCATCCTGTTCGATTATAGAAAAGCATTCGACCTTATCGATCATGCTTTACTGGCTGATAAAATTTCCAATTTAGCTATTCCACGTGCGGTTGCTCGCTGGACAATCGATTTTTTGATGAATCGAAAGCAGAGAGTGAAATTATCCAATGACTGCTATTCGGAGTGGGGTGATGTACTTTCCGGTATCCCTCAAGGTACAAAATTAGGGCCCTGGCTATTTTGTTTAATGATAAACGATCTTGATATTTGTGATATATCGAGGTGGAAGTTTGTTGATGACACAACAGTTGCTGAAGTAGTTAGTAAGGACACAGAGAGCCGTGTTCAAGTCGCAGTTGATGTTGTGGAAGATTGGTCGAAGGCAAATGGGCTATCTCTTAACGCTGAGAAATGTAAAGAACTGAGAATCGATTTAAAAAAAATTAAACAACCTTTTGATCCTGTACTGGTGGGTGGAGAAGCATTGCCTATAGTTGAGAGTGCAAAAATATTGGGTCTTGTTATGACAGGCACACTTCAGTGGAAAGATAACATCAGAGAGAGTATAAAGAAAGCTAATAAACGCCTCTATTTTATAGTATTATTGAAACGGGCAGGCGTAAATGTCAATGATGTTTTGAACTTTTATTGTACAGTGATCAGGCCTGTGCTCGAGTATTGTGCGCAAGCCTTCCATCATTCCATCCCAAAGTATTTGGCAGACGAACTTGAGACTGTCCAGAAACGTGTGCTAAAAATTTTATCTCCTGAAATGACATATTGTGAGGCCCTTGAGTATTATAGACTGCCTACTCTATTTCAAAGAAGAGAGGACATGTGTGACAAACTCTTTACGAGTATCATCAAGGATCCAATGTATAAACTTCATCATCTGCTGCCCCCGAAGAACGAGACTGATTATTCTTTCAGGACGAATCGGTATTTTAATATGTACGTTACACGCACGAACCGCTTTTATAACTCTTTCATTCCTGCTATGTGTAGGAAGTTTGTAGGATAGATTTTATGCTTATTTTAATCGAATTTTGATCGAGGGTGGGTTTTATAATATTGTATTAACAATATATTTATATGTAGTGCATGTGATAATATGTAATCCACGCAAGTCAGCTTCTGGCTGCAATGTGGTTTCAATTTAATAATAATAATAATAATAATAATAATAATAATAATAATAATAATAATAATAATAATAATAATAATAATAAAGATAAAATGTATTCTTCTGTCGAACTGACAGAGGGAGACTATTAAAAGTTGACGCTCCTTGGTAGAAGGAACCTTAAAGGCCAAAACAAATAGTCTCCTTAAATGTATAAAAAGGAAAAAAGTATCTCTCAGGATTGGACCAAATTTAGCTGACAAAATACCTTTCCCTACTCAGTCTCATCAATCGCAACAGGTGAGAAAATTTTTGTCGCTGACGAAATTTATCGCGGACGCTTTCTTTTTGCCAGCGAAACTTGCGAAAACAAGGAAAACAAAGATTTCGCTACCCTGTTTCTCGTACTGCAGCAGAGTAAAAGTAAAAGAAAGCTAGCAGACGTAAATGTTAATAAACGTTAAAGGTGATCTACAGTCCGTATGTAAACAAAGCCTTTGTTTACATTTTTGTGTCCAAAATATTGAGCTTTATTCGACAACTATTTATATTTTCAAGCTTCTAGAGCA
>CACRXK020003492.1:0-21567 GCA_902702795.2 Paramuricea clavata | reverse complement strand
TGTCCAAAATATTGAGCTTTATTCGACAACTATTTATATTTTCAAGCTTCTAGAGTATAATAAATGATCAAGAAACAACAATCAGGCTTTTCGAGAACCAAAACATAGTTAAACTGTTTGTATCATAAAAAGTGGACTCATTTGTGCACATGCGCAGATCGGACTGTAGATCACCTTTAATCAATATTGCAATAATTACTTGTCAAACAAAGTATAAAATAATAAATATTTGGTTTTTGAGTGATACTGTGCGCCAATGATCATCGTCAAATTTCAGTATGTGAAGTATTTTGCTAAAATTGTTTGTTTTTCACCTTAATTTTCTAATATATACAGGTTGTGCAAATGAAATGTGATTATATAGGTCAGAAGGTGTGCTTTTCTTTCTAGTTTTTGCAAGTAGAATGTAAATTCGCCTAAAAAGAACTAATGAAGAAAGTACTGAATATTGGCAAATTTCATGTGCATGCAAGTGTGATTTATACGAAAAAGGCGACTCAGAAAATAAGCATCAGAATAAACATTTTGCCCTGTATTTTGCTACAATAGTTTTAAAATATTATTTTTACTGTATTTAAAAAAGAGATAAACATATAGCAATCAGATTTTTCTATAACCCTAATTTCGAAGCGTAAATTTTGTATTATTTTTAAACACAATTTTCGCTTGTTCAAAATTCTATAGAAGGAATGAAATATCGCTATTTTACATTAGATTTCAAAGTTTTTAGAATTTCAAATTTTTAAGTCGGTATTAAATTTCTTGGCTTTGTAAAAAATGAAGAAGTTTTAGTATTTTCAGTGGTTTGAATTTCACATTTTATTGAAGCTATCAGACGACATTTTAAAAGGAAATTTTTTGCTCTATTTTAGTTTACATTGTAAATATGTGGCAATAGAGGAAATCGAAGTATTACTAGTTACTACAACATTTTTTTCAGTGAATCCAATTTTTGTGGCGATTTGTGAGCCTAAACAGCCGCTGCAAAATTGTCTTTCGAAGGATTCGTTCATGTTGTTTTTACAACGTCTTGTTTATGTTTTTTTAAATCAACCAAGTGGAAGCACGCATATCTTCTTCTCCCGCTGAAAATCCGAGCAGTTTTCGCGCATGCTCAGTCAATTTTCCCACTTGTTATCAATCGTGTTTACACGGAAACTATCCTAACTCCATTTTTTTCGGGTCCGGTGTCAGAGGAAGAAATAATTTCCATCGTTGGTTCTCTTCGTATTGGCACTTCCTCAGGTCATGACAATATTTGCATTTGGTCAATTAAAAATTCACTCTTAGTTTTCAAAATATCCAAAACGCTAACTCATGTTGTAAATATATCATTGGAATAATATTGTGCCTGATATGTTAAAAATCGCTGAAGTGATTCCATCGTTAAAGTCAGGGGAGAGAAAAATAATATCTAATTATAGATCTGTTTCAATATTGCCGAAGATCTGTTGCAATATAAGATTTTGGAAAATGTTGTTTATTGCCGAATAATTAATTATTATCCGAATAACTTTATTATCTTATACAATACGGTCCATTCTCCTAGTGAACACATGCATGCACGTCTGCATAGTTACGGAATACTAAGTCGCCAAACTATAACTATTAAGCCGATTTTTTTTTAAAACCATGTAATCGTAAGATAAATCGTAAAACGATGACGAAAACTGTTCCAAAATATAAAGGAGATAATAAAATAGCGATTAAAGCTTTCGCTTTGTATAAGTTCGAAGGTTGCGTCAGTGGTAATACCATTTCCTACAGTAAAACATACCACAACTCCTTCTATCGCCATCGTGTTTCTGAATTTGCGCAAAAAGTAAAATTGGATCAGTACTAGATGCCTCCCGCGTTTATTTGTTATGCGCGCGTGATTTTAGCTCTTATCAAGTTTGTGTTACTCAATTAGAGTTCTCTTATGCACGAGCGAAAATCAATTCCAAAAGGTAGTGGGTAGGGGGGGGGGGGACGGATTCGATCACAGACGTAATTTCAGTTATAGATTATATTACGAATATCCCAAAAGTGTGGGGCATCCTCTTGCCCTCCTATAGGATTTACCGTCCTCCCTTTTTGGCATCAGGATGGAGATAGTGACAGGCCAAGTCCAAAATCATTGAGCAAATGATCATCGAATCAGTGCAATTTCTTTAGCTTAATTGTTAAAATCAATGAAAATCGCGTGACAGACGACAACTTCGATATATCATCTTTCATGTAAGGGATAGCCACATAAAATTTATAATATAATATAATATAATATAGGCGGTATATCAGGTCGATAATCAAAGTTGCAGTATTTAATTACCCGCATTATCTTAAGGGTTTTTGTTAAATTTTCAGTCCAACATTGTCGATTATTTTAATCCAATTAAACAAATTTCGAAGAACAATATTTTTTATAGCAAAACACACAAATAAACACATTTAGGACATTTTACGACGCACTACATAGCCAAACAACACGTCATCTTATACTTAACCTGCGTACCTGGCGGTTTTGAGTGCTGCCCTAAATTTTCGCTGTCGGCTCGCACCTCCAGTCCTAAGCCATTAAAACCGCCAGCTACGCCGGCTGTTAGGTTTTCATCACCTCGCTTTAATGCGCACTGGCTTTTGTTTACAATCGGTGTATATACACTGACATGTCCTCACACAGTCAATGTTTTGAGAATATATTGGCGCTGCAGATAACCCGGCTGTTGTTCTCGTCCGAGATCTGGATGCCATGTGCACAAATAAACAACTGACTAGTCTCCCAGCTGATTGAGGACATTGAGTGCAGAAATATCGCGCGCGCGCAAGCTCAAGTACACTCCCATTGTGTGAAACAAGAGATGCTTATTGGATGAATTCAAAGCCGCAAGGAAATCACTTAAGGTTGAGCTTATAGCAAAGGTATTAAAATTTGCATGTGCAGGCGATCACAATAAAGCGAAGTCTCCTGGCTAAAGTAAGGACGACGAAAGCGTTGATGCAACTTGGAACAATGAAATCATTTTGCGTGCTGTTAGCTCTCATCACGTTTTCCCTCGTTCGTGATTTTAAATTGTGGTAGGTGCATGGTACCAATTTGACACTGTATTACATTGAAATAATTAGTATATTTCGCTTTGCGTTTGTATATTGCGCTTTATACTTTTGTCCAGGTTAGATATTGGATGTTATTTAATCATACTCTGAGCATTACACACCTTTATAATCATTTTTTCGTTTGATATAAGAGAAGAATTATCAAATAAATAGAAATCGTACAATTTAAATGAACTCGTCATAAAGTAACCGCTTGGGTACTTGTTAAATTATTTAATTTTTAAATTAAACAAGTTTGTAGGAATAGCTATAGTCAAAAGCTCGGCATGTCGAGCTCAGTGAAACGATAACTTCGTTACTTCGACTTGACTGTATCGAATCATTTTGATACTCAATAGAATAGGGAAATTAATACATCATCGTTTTTAATCGTTCTTGTGGGAGTATTGCCTTTTCTCGACAATACATATGTATATTGTATATGATGTGAGAATTATTTTAATTCGTACAATTTGGTATATCAGTCTTTATTTATTTCGTTCACGTTGGTACCAATAATGAATCGGTATCAAGTGCTGAAGTAGACAGTGATCAACTGGGAGTTCTGGTGAACAATTAGTAGACAGTGGGAAAATGATAAATACACAGAACTAAAACTGGGTGTAATTTATGTCAACAATTCGATAGTTGATCATCATCTGGTACTAGTGCAATAATATTATACCAAACCCAACAATAGCGGGGGGAAACACAGATCAACATTCTTGTAAAATTACTGTTTTTATTTTCATAGCGAAGCTTCGCGCAACAGAACGAATACTGAGAAAGGCCTGCAAAAGGTAATTTCATATATGTCTCACAATACTCACTTACGGCAATGAACTTTGCGCGGTTAGTATCAGAATTACACGTCATTAGATGTTATTGAACCTAGCCTAGATATAATAAACAACGAGAAATGCGACTTTTGAAAGATGTAACTGTAAAATTGCCATTATGCACAACTATTGTGATAAAAGTGGCCTTTTTCGCGGTGCGTACATAAACGCTCAGACTTGGGAGCGGCAGTAAGCACGTGTATTGGAACTCAAGTTTTCGGACAAACACACGGGAAATTAAACGAAATTTGGACACATTCGTATAATTAAATTAAATTAAACGAAATTTGGACACATACAAACTATGGAGAGGAATTTGCAATAATTATTGTAGTCTTCGTAGAGCTTCTTCATAAGATCTCTACATGTAGATGAGCATTGACCAAACCGTGAAAAATTATTGGAATATTATTTAAACAAAAATGTGGTGCAATTTTCTGATGCGGCAAAGTAGGTTGAATCTCGGCTGTAAGGGCTACTACTAAAAAGCGATACAACGATACAGCGATACAGGAACCGGAACCTGGAACCGTGCATAATTTATGCAAATTAGAGCATTTTGCACCACAGGAGATTTACATAATAATAATTTACAGGGGGGGGGGGCGCCATTCAATGATAATATACAATATTATATGCATGTCGCGTTGAACATTTGACACATTTGACGGCGTTAGGTTTGTCACATCTCGTCGGTTTGACAAGCATTTTGATTTTTAAACAAAACAAAGAATGAACATCGTTGTAGCACGGCTACATAGTAAAACACGTTTCGTAATTGCGCGGCCATTCTTCTTGTCTCTTGATATGACTGCATGTGACGCACTTAGTTTATTTACTGGCCGCCGCACTTGATTATGAAATCCCAGCAGACAGAGAAGGAAACCACGGCACGCAAAGCAGATTGCGCTGGATACAGCAGCAATTGTGGGCTAAAGTAATTAGACTGTAGTGTAGTGTAGTGTATGAAATTATGATGCAATCCAACATCGAATATGCCGGCTATATACACTGCGCGGAATATTGCGAATATAAATAAATAAAATAAATACAATAAATATGCTGCATAATGCTGCATGCTAAAAATATCCGCTTGAACATCAATCACAAACATAAATGAAGTTTATGTGAAGGTAACTTCAATGTAAAAATACATTTAATAATGAAAAATTGATTTGGCCTGATTTGTCTGATTGAAATTCAGCGTCGAAAACCGATATAGATGTACAATGTAAGTATACTTCAAATCTTCAATGAATCCCCATGGCCATGTTGAAGTTAATTTAGTCGCTCTAACAGCTTCAATTGATGCAGGGGCGAAACTAGCCCCTTCTAATTAGGAGGGTGTCTGGCAGAATTGCCCTGCCAAAACCAGTGATGCCCTGCCCAAAAGTACCAAAAATTTTTTTCCGGAAAAATTATTTTGGCGACCCCCCCCCGTCGCCAAAAAAATTTCGGTCTGTGTACCATTTTAGGGGTCAAAAAAATTTTCCGGACAACCTATATTTTTCGGAACATAACACAAATTTTCGAAAAATCACACAATTTGCGAAAAAATTCACTTAATTTTAGATAAAATTGACTGAATTTGTCCCATTTTTTTTTTCAAACCAAAATTGCCCGACTGTTGATCGAATATTACCCCCGCCCGGTACGCCTATGTGCTATCATTTATTTATAAGAAACCTTTGATTGCCCTGCCAATCGGGATGATTCGTATTTTGGGGGGTGTAACACCCCCCATACCCCCCTCAAGTTTCGCCCCTGAATTGATGTCAGAATTTGCTTTTATAATGTCGGAAACGGTACTTGATAGTAGGCCCTACTATATTATATAGGGTAAGAGACACGACTAAGTGAATTTCGAGGCTGAATTTCAATCAGACATTTCAATTTTTCATTATTAAATGTATTTTTGACATTGAAGTGACCTTAATAACTTCATTCATGTTTGTGATCCATGTCAGTCAAGCGGATATTTTTAGTATGCAGCGTATTCGCAATATTCGCGTATTCCGGCGGCAGCGTATACACATTCAATGTTGGATTAATGGTTGCGTCATACACTACACTCTGGTGAATTCAGCGCAATCTGCTTTGCGTGCCGTCGTTTCGTTCTGTCTGCTGGCATTTCATAATCAAGTGCGGCGGCTAAGTGCGTCACATGCAGTCATATCAAAACAGACAAAAAGAATCGCCGCGCAATTACGAAACATGTTTTGCTCTGTAATACATAGTGCTACAACGATGTTCATTCAAAATGCCTTGTATATAATATTTTATACTATCATTGAATCCCCCCCTGTAAATTATTATTATGTATATCTCCTGTGGTGCAAAATGCTCTAATTTGCATAAAATTATGCACGATTCCAGGTTCCGGTTCCAGGTTCCGGTTCCTGTATCGCTGTATCGTTGTACCGCTTTTTAGTAGTAGCCGGTTATAAGTCAGTTAGTCACGCACACGCTTTAATACGCGTTTTTGGCACGGCGCGAGATTATTAATGGGTATGCCTAATCTTCTTGAGATGGTAAGTGTTGTGATGATAATCAGATAAACTTCAACGATAATTCTCTGAAGTATGCGGATTATTAAATATGTTACTGAATAGCGCACGAACTATTTGTTTGCGTTAACAAAATGTGATTGCGTTGGCAGTTTATTAATCAATCAATCAATCAATCAATCAATCAATCAATCAATCAAACAATCAATCAGTTCTGTCTAAAAATGCCCTCCCTAAAAGTCCAGGAAGGGCCTTCCTGAAAAAACCCGCGTTTGGTAACGTCAACCATTGGACTGAGCTCTAATCATAAATGTATATCGCAATATTAAAACCTCGATCTTAGAAGTGATAAAGAGGCATCCACTAACATGACACACCTACTATTGCTTAATTGTCTATGCTTTTCATCGTTAAGATCTTTCATGTACTAACAAATGAAATTAATCACATAGCACACCCGGAGGAACAAACAAAACTTACATTTGGAGCGCGTCAAGAGAAACTGGGGGAAGCAGGCATTCAGCTACCATATGTAGCCTACGGTGTAGACCCCAGCAGAAACGTGTTTCTGCTAGGGTCTACACCGTAGGCTAGCTACCATATGCTGCTAAGGACTGAAACAGTGTACCGATTGATACAGAACAATTTACAACATTTAAAAATAAACTTGTCATTTGTCAGGCTTTAACATTAATATTTTCATTATCATTATTATTAGTAGAATATATTACTACTATACCTCGTATAGGCTATATTAGTTTTTCTTTTTTGGGTTTTTTAAATTTTTATATATATTTTTTGTTCACGGTTCCACTAAAGATCACTCTTGTGAGTGGACCTCAACTATTGTAATTATTAAGTGAAATTAATCGCTTGGCCTTGGGTGTGGACTGGGTCGATTTTAATCTCGTCTGCGGGACTAATGCGGCTAGGATGGGCCAAGCAGGATTAGAAGTCTTACCTACAATAATTTATATCAGCACACTCCCAATCAGGGGAGTGAGCTGAATAATAATGTAATGTAATTTATTATATAAAGTATAGTGCTTTATGTACTATTTAAGACATTTAAAGCACGCGTAGGAGTGTTTTATCAGATATAAAACGCGAGGCGCAGCCGAGCGTTTTATATCTGATAAAACACGACTACAAGTGCCTTCTGATGAGTACATTAGCGAAGTAATTTTTAAAATAAACTTTGTCTAAACCGAGAAAATCAAAGCTAAAGTTTATGTAAATTAACATGATTTTTTATCACATATAAAGATACGACACGCTTATGATTTTTCTTTGTGTTTTGCTCCTGAATTATTAATGAGTTTTTTAAAGAGATTTCAAAAACTCATTAATAATTCATGAAGCAATTATCCAATCTTGAGTAAGAAATTAGTCACGTGCATACGTCTTTATACCAGCTAAAGAACACTTTAACAAAAGACCATTGTTATGCAAACTATATAAAGATTTTTATATAAAGATTTTTATATAAAGATTTTTATATAAAGATTTGACTTATTATGCATACGTTTTTGAAGTTATTTAAAAAACTCGCGGGTCGTGTTTTATTAGGTCTAAAGCCACTCGCGCTGCGCGCTCGTGGCTTTAAACCTAATAAAACACTCCTGCTCGTTTTTTAAATAGTACTTCGAGCACTGATAAAAGTGATAATCTCACATGTGAGATTATTTATGATAATCTCACATGTGAAAATCATCGCTTTTCAATTATCGCGTTTCTGTAAAAATTATCGCTTTTCAAAGACTGTTCTTTATATAATAAACAGAAAAATACATGGGTGCTTGGAAATACCAGATTTATTTCTCTTGTTGAACATTATATCTCACTTGTTCGCTGCGCTCACTCGTGAGATACGATGTTCAACACTCGAAATAAATCTGGTATTTCCGCGCACTCATGTATTATTCTCTATGTAATATATGACCAGTTGGGATATTTAATTATTTTGTACTTTTCAGATTTGGCTTAAAAAGTGTCTGAATTGTTGTCTCACCTTAAGTAATTTATTCTACTAATGAGACATTTGCAGTATCGTATAATTGTGTTGCTGATTTTAGTCTGTGTGATGTCGTCATAATAAGATTTTATCACATCAGTTGTTCTGTGGTGAAGACTGAGCACGCTGAGCATACATGGTAACAACAAATGTCGTAATAGCGATGTCGGAAATTATTAGAAAATTGATATTAAAGTGGCAGCTAACAGGAATAATGTTTACATTTCAGTAGGGGGTAGGAAATGCTTCTGTTTTGGCTTCCCTTATTAGCTACACGATCGATCTGCACGATATCATCAATACGCTCAGGCTTGAGTGTGGTGGCTTATTTGAGAATATTACATTTGTACGAGGGCTTACCACTTATCGCTTACCACGAAAGTATGAATATCTTACCAAGAAAGTATGCATTTTAGAATCTGATCGCTGCCCCTTAATTCATATAGGCAAAACAGGGCAAATTACGACGTCTAGCAAACGTGTTTTTACAAAATCGGGTTTGAAATAATTTCTAAGTTTTCCCTACTTACGTAACTTCTTTGGGCTGAAGTTGATATGCACTCGTGGCCTGGTGATGAGCACGAAGCATATATATAGGAGTAAACCTCTAACTTTTAGACTTAGGCCCTGTCCTAATAGGGCCTAAGTCTGAAAGACGAGCAATCGACAAGCAATCGCGGTTTGAAAATGGGGTATTTTTTCTATATTTTAATGCCGATGGCGGGAATAGACCGGGTGTTGATCCTCATGGCGCGAAGGAAACTATTTTCTATGATATCTTTTATAATCTTTGAAACATACGCATGTAGTTGTTACATACTTTGAGTGTAATGTTACCTTAAAATTAAGGTCAGAATGTTAGTTTACTGTATTGACTGTATTTTTGTCATTTTGTTGTAGCATTCGTACATGGAAACATGCAGATAGCAGTGACGTTGTCATTGTTGACGAATGAAATGATACTGCCATATTAAAAGCGAGTATATACGAGGGTATATACGTCTAACGGTGATACCCCAGGGAAACGTAATAATAAGAGACACAGAATTTCACGTTTGAAGAATTCAACATCAAGTCGAACTTTGTTTCAGAGTCCTGGAACATCACCAAAGGTATAAAAGTACAAAGGTGTTTACAAACATAAAATACAGTATGACTGTACAAAAACATTGTATTTTGAACCCTTTAAGTTGCAATGCGCCCTGATGCACCCTACTTTAGTGTTTTACTCTGTCTAACGCTAGACGATTTTACTCCTCAAATGGAGAGTGCTGCCACTCAATAAGTTATTGAGACAATGAGATGTTAATGGGGGGGGGGGGGCTAAAAGTTATTATAATAGTAACAGTAACATTGCATTTTAATGCTTTTTTGCCTGTGAGAATTTCTGTCCATAGGCGTACGAGGCTGGGGGTTGCAACCCTCCAGTCAGTGTTCAGTTGGGCAGAATTCTGCTTTAAAAATTGGGCAATTGTTTTAAGATTGACTTCAAACAGTATTTCTGCAAGTCTGCATAGGAGTTATGTTCCTTCTATTTTATAACTCTTGTTCATCTATATATTAACTCATGACAATGTCGGGCAATTTCTGTCCACCCGTACGCCAATGATATTTTTCAATGCTGGGAGTGGCATTTCAAAAAACCTATATTGCACAAATTTCCTGGAGAAGCATGCCCACAATCCTGGTAAAAATCTATGAGTTTCTTTGTTGTTGTCTAATGGTGCTGGCACTGACATTGCCCCTCTCACGTTTGCTGTTTGTTTTGTAGTTTCCTGTTACAAAGATTAAACCAACTCCTCCATAGAAATCCCCTGGCCAGTAAAACTTCATAAATGGACATGTGAGGAAGATAAAGCATTCATTGAATTCATATCTGTTGCAGATAATCATGCGAATGATTGCAATTGAAGAGGTTTACCAATTATGTAATACCTCTAGATTGTTTTAATACATCATTAAGCTCATATACTATTCATGTGTACTGGTGAAATGAATGTAATGCAACATTTTAAAAACTTCTCTTTATTTTTTTTTCTGTGTTGGTGTTGTGTACTCAGGTGAATATGATGTTTGTGATGTTACTCTGAGTGTATATCCACACCGGGCGAGCTTGAAAAATATGCCCGGACACTAGCCCAATGCTCTGCCAACTGAGCTACGCGGTCAGGACGGTTCGAGTAAGTGATAGTGTTCCAAAGGTCGTAGGTTCGAATCCCACCGTGGCCGGGCATATTTTTCAAGCTCGCCCGGTGTGGATATACATGTGCTATACTTTATGTTAGATTTATATTTGAAACACTGAACTGCACATATAAATGGACAGTAAGTAAAACAGTTTATTCGCTTTATATTTGGAATACTGACTAAGTTTTGTACATATTTATAATTATATTACATGGTTATTGTTATACACATCTTCGAATCCTGATATAGGATATTCAATATGAAACATGGTCCTTCTTTGAGCCGGATTGAAACGGATTGAAATTTGATATTTTGAGAACACTTCAAGAAATACGAGCCAATTTACGAGTTATTTGAGAGAATTTACGAGTCCTTCCGGAGAATCTACGAATAATTTACGAGCTTCGAAAGAATTTACGAACGATTGAGTGAAATATTTACGAGATTTTGAGCGATATACGAGTCATATAAAGCGAACATCGAGACATTGGCAAATCTACGAGTATCTGAGTAAGTCTATATACGATTATTTGAGCGATTATATTACACTTACAAGTGTTTGAAATTATTATATACGAGCTTTAAAGAGAAATAAACGAGAAATTGCGCCTTAGAACAATATACAGTAACTGTGAACTAAAGGGATTATTATAAGGTGTTTATATACATTTTGAGAAGTTAAGATAAAGAGTATACACGTATTCGAGAGTGTAATATTGGTATTATGAGTGAAGAAGCAACAAAGAAACGTAAGATTCGGGGTGGACATAGAACCTCAACTAAGAGGACAATAAATGCTTCATCAACAATTCTTGACGATTTTGATCCTTCAAATAAACAACTTACCGAGAAGTTATTGCAACAAAGGATTACATTAAAGGAAAAACTAGACATTCTGCAAAATTTAGACAATGATATGCTAGCTATTACTGAGGAGAAAGATACTGAAAAAGAGATTGAAGAAAGTGATCTTTTAAGAGAAAGAATACATGCTACAATTGTCAGAATTGATTTCCCCGCTTTGTACACGACTTTAAAATCATATTGCTGCAACCGCAGGATCCATCTTTCGATCCTAGCTGGGGGTTTTGACAAGGGATTTGCATAAATGAGTTCAAGCGGTTTGTGATCTGTGTATAGTGTAAATGGGGCCCCATACAGGTACAGATGGAAGTGCTCTATACCCCCAAACAATCGCAAGAGCTTCCTTCTCGGTCTGAGAATAGCGTTTCTCAGTTGATGTGAGTGCTCGACTACCATAGGAGATTGTGTGTGTTTTTGTGGAACATTTGGCTCTTTGCGCTAGAATTGCACATAGTCCCACTGGACGCCAATCAACTAATATGACAGTTTCTTTGCCCGGATCAAAATAGCTCATCACAGGTTTACTTATCAAGGCAGTTTTTAGTGTTTGGTATGCATTCTCTTGTTCGTCCCCCCATGTAAATGGGATGTTTTTGTGTGTAAGCATACGAAGTGGTTCTGTGATGGTGGCAAAATTAGGCATAAATTGTGCACTAAAGTTTGCCATCCCAAGTAAGCTACGGACTTCACTTGGGGTTGTTGGAGTGGTACTGTTCGCAAGGGCTGATATTTGCTTTGGGTCTGGACTAACACCGTCCTTAGAAAACACCAGACCAAAAAAATCAAGGTTCTGTTTCAAAAACAAGCACTTACCCAAATTCAAGGTTAGTCCATTGGCCTCCAATCGTTGTAGGCATTCTTCCAAAGATGTGTTATGCTCTTCATAAGTGCTTCCAAATATAAGAATGTCGTCTGCGATATTCCGTACGCCCTTGATGCCTTGTAATACTTGCTGTAACGTATGTTGAAATATCTCTGCCGCCGAGTTAGTTCCGTAATTAAGTCGCTTGAATCTATATATACCATTATGTGTGGCAAATGTTGTGATGTGTCTACTACTTGGAGATAATTCTAGCTGATGGTACGCTTGCGTCAAGTCCAGTTTTGTGAAAAACTTAGCATCGTTTAGTTCCAACGAAACATCCTTGACGGTTGGAATTGGGTGTCGAACACGTTCGATTCCATTGTTCGCTGCTCGCATATCAACACATAACCGTATATTATCGTCTTTCTTAGGAACAATAACCAGAGGAGAAATCCAGTCTGTTTCTTCGGTGTCGGGTACCGGTTCAATGATATCATCATGTTCTAATTTGGACAGTTCACGTTCTACTTTTTCGCGCAAGTTAAATGGTATTCGACGTTGTTTTTGAGCCACTGGCTTCACGGTTTCGTCGATAATTAGCTCGATTTGTTTGTTTTGTAATTTGCCTTGTCCTTGAAAAACACTGGAATGATTGTTTACAATATGCTGTACACCTTTGTCTGGAATATTCACTTGTTGTGCTGCTTTGCTGTTGGGTTTTGTAGTTTTAACTTGGTTCAAATGTAGTGTGATAAGCCCCAAGTCTTCGGCCGTATTTGCACTAAGGAGACATCCCCCGTCAGCTTCTGTCACATAAATGGTTGCCACAGTGATCCTCTTCCGCGATTCGACAGTGGTTTGAAACTTGCCTTTCATTTTGACTGGTATAAGCCTTGATATGGGTCTTGCGAAGTGTGATTGGTCCCAGTTGTTTGAGGGTAGACTGGTTGATGACATTAATAGTGGATCCTGTGTCTACGGTGAATTTCACATGATGTTTGTTTATTATGACCTTAGTAGTGGGGTTATTTTTAGCTGTTGTCTTGACCGCATAACAATAGCTGGACTCATCACTTGAACTGGATTCACTTTGATTATCCGGAGGGCCAACAACCGGTCGGATCTTGTTGCCCCGGCGATTATTCTCTGGATAATGATTCGGTACTTCGTTGTCGGGTTTCGACGAGCGACATTGTCTGGCGAAGTGATTTATCTTGCCACACTTTCTGCATTCTTTGCCACGAGCAGGACAATTGCCCTTCTCGTGTGGCCATTCTCCGCCACAATTTCGACAAGTGCCTTTGGAAGGCTGTTGACGCGTGTTTTTCCGTAGAGCGTTTAGTTCCTGCCGTTCAAGTTGTTTTTGTTCAATGTCGGCCACTTGAAAGTTACTCATTTCTATCTGCCTACCGGCGATCAGTAAGTCTTTGAGCGTCATTTTAGGGTCCCGTAACGCTTGCTTTCGAAGTCGGCTTGATGATCCTTTTGACCTTTTAGGACAATTTGTAGCATAATTTCAAAGTCCATATTCTCAAACTGGCATCGTTCGGCTAGGCTTCGCAACCGAGTTTGGTATTGATCAATTGATTCATTGTTCTCTTGAGCGGCTTGGCGAAATTTGTATACCTCATAAAGGCGATGCTTTTGGTGTTCAAAGTATTCGTTCAACTTTGCCACTGCTGTTTCCAAATCATCCCCAGTGTCCGAGAGCTGGCGAAATATTTCACGAACCCGCGCGCCAGCTTGACACAAAAGCAATGCACGTTGTCGTTTCTTGTCAGTTATGCCCGTTGCGACTAGATACATCTGAAAATCCATATCTTCCATTTTGGAGCGAGATTTGTTCCAATTTCGTTGTCCGGATCAAAAGGTGGCATGGGTTGTACCATAGACCCACTTGAAGTGGCCATCCTCGTCGCCAATGTTGTGTTTTATGCTTTTATTGTATAACTATAATATTTAGTACAAACTACCTCGCTCACAATCTAAAAACTGATCCCCTGTCCGAGCATGACCATGTCTCCTATGTCCTAGTGACGTATCATGTCCGTGACGTCATAGAGACGTAGTCACTACAGTACCCACAATTTGTCAACCTGTCAGACACCAAACAACTCAAGCGGCACAGGAAATTTACTATCATCTCGAAGGTCTTAATCTTGCAGATCTTAATACTGGCGAAGAATAATGACCTTTATTTGTACCCTTTACAACAACAAAAATTTAAACATTTTACACAATTAATGATTAAATAAAATGGGTACTAGCTACTTAAAATAACCATAAGGCTAGAGACCAAGCAGCTAATAAATATTGATATGAATATAAATTATCAATAGGTCGTAACACATATATTGTGGAAAAACAAACACACAGACGAATACATACACACACACCTAGACAAGGCTATTTATATAAATCTTATATAAGTAGAAATTATTATACAATTATTAGAAATTATATAAGATTAATATACAAATATAATAGTTGAAAACGTAAAATATTATGGACAATAAAGACTCATTTCAAAAAATCAATATTTGAGGAAAAATATTTCCAGAATTTTCTTTTTAAACTGATAAGCAGACAGCAATTTTATATTATTATCAATTGTGAATAAATGAGTTCCATATCTTAGCTCCTTGAAATCTAATATTAAATAGTCCGTAATTTGTCCTTACTATGTCAATAAAGTAAGATATGTTAGAGGCTAGTCGTGTGTTATAGTTGTGAACCTGATTGATAGGAGTGAAGAAATAAGAAAAAAATGATGGTAGCTTGTTATTGTAAAATTTGTGCATAAATATTGTTGTATGAAAATTGACAAGATCAGGGAATTTAAGTATTTTAAGATGTTTAAAGAGAGGAGTAGAATGAGCATCAAATTGTGAGAAAGTTATAATGCGGGTTGCCTTTTTTTGAAGAATAAGTAGAGGTTGTGTAAATTTATATATTGTATTACTCCGAACACATGTACAATAATAGTCTTAGTCTTCAAGTTAATTATTAAGCCCGAAGGTCCATACCTAATAGCCTGCAAACAGGCTTGCTATTTATGAGTATCTATTTCAATGTAACTATAAATGTCAATATATCACACCACTCCCCCCTTTAAAAGTATTATGTGTATCTTTCTGGAGGTCTTCGAATTCTTTTTGGATATCTTCTCTCTGGTTGCATTTCCTCTTCTCTGCTGTCAGATTCACTGTCCTCACTGGTACCCAGTGCTGGGTGTCCGACCCCATTCTTCTTTGGTGGATTCCTTGACTTTGGTTTCTTGACAGGTTGAATCTGATAAGGTTTAAGGTAATTGTAATGGACAATTTCTTCTTTAGTTTCATTATTCCTTCTCACTACATAAGATGTTTTGGTTACCGACGTGGGCTTTACCACGACATAGGGTCCCGTCCACCGATCTGCAAATGTTTTTGCTCGTAAATTTCTTTTCCAAACTTGTTGACCCACCCCCAACGATTTAAACGAAGTTTTTCTGTTGTACCGTTCTCTGCGTTTTCCCGCTAACTTGGCATCGGACTCTTGCGCTTTTTGGAATACCTCACTAACAATCTCGCGCAGTCGTTCCGTTTTCTCTCTAACCGTTGCTGGTGATATCTTCTCTGTTATAATTTCGAATTTTGATCGCGGGTGCTCCTTGAAAACTAGCTCGTACGGCGAAACTCCTGTACTTGTATGAACTGCTGTGTTGTATGCTAGTTGTACGTCAGGTAGGTGTTGAGACCATCGGTTGGGATGTTTATCTACCAATTTTGTGAGTGCTTCCCCCATCGTACGATTAATCCGTTCTACACCCGCGTTTCCTTGTGGCCTATAGGGTGGACTGAAAGTATGCTCAATGCCTTGGGTTATGGAAAACTGTTCAAATGTTTCGCTTATGAAACAAGGTCCATTGTCAGAGTGCACTTTGTTTGGTAAACCATATCTTGATATCCAACCCATGAGTGTCTTACAAACAACTTGGCTGGTTTGTCCTCGAATTGGATGCATCTCTGCATATTTTGTACATGGATCTGTTATCACAACAATATTGTCAAATCCCTCTTTCGTTCTCGGTAATGGACCCTTGAGATCTACTTCTATCAACGCAAATGGTTTCTCTTCTTTTGGTCGTTGATGAATGGGTGCTTTTCTATGTCCCTGGGCAAGAGTAGCAGCACAGCGTTGGTACGTTTTTGCATAGTTCTCTACTTCTGCTTTCATCTTTGGCCACCAATAATGAGGTTCAATTCTTGCAAGCATTTTATCTGCTCCTTGGTGCCCTCTTTCGTCATGAGCTAATGATAATATGGTGGGAACAAGCGATGCTGGAAGTAACACTTGCTTCTTATGATCTCGTGTGAATAAACCATGTTCGTTTCGGTGTGTGGAAATATGTGGCTTAAGGGTTGGGTCACGTTCTTGCTGTCCAACCTTACATCCTTGTATGGACCAATCTCGTCTTGAGAGCCACCAATAGTAGCCACTTTACTAGTATCCTCATCTCTCTCTTCCCACTTGACATTCCATCCGATCCGACTAAGAGCATCTGCCATGTGATTATCCTGCCCTCGAATAAACTCTATGCGTGGTTCGAATTCTGCTATATCTCTCATCAATGTCGCTCTTCGTCCAAATGGATCTTTCTGTTCCAGGATCTTTAGAAGAGGTTTGTGGTCGGTCCTCATCACTACTTGTGCTCCTAACAGATAATACCGAAAATGCGAGGCAGTCTCTGTAAGAACCTCATGACCTCTTTGGATCAACAAATAGATTTCTCCCAAACTTTGTAGTTGAGATTGCCTTTATAAGGGTTGTTTCAAAATGCATTTTGTTTTCAGTCTAATTGCATTTTGGCAAAGTTCCAGGGGGGTGAAGTTGAGGGAAAAAATTACGATTTTTGCTGTTCTCAATAGGGGATTTTCGCTGATTTTTAAACCTCTGTACATCAAACAAAAATAATCATAAAACTAAATCTTTCCAGACAATAGTAGCTTTATATGTCTTAAGTAACAAGGTATCTATAAATTTTTCAAATTTGTTTTCTAAATGTAGAAATGACATCATTCATGATAGACTAAAATAGAAATTTCCAAGTTCCTTAAAAATGGGTGAAATAAAAACCCTAAAATTCAAAAGTTAGACTTGCTATGAATGTAATATTATTTGTATGGTGAGATTAAAGGTTGGTCTTACATATTATAAAATAACATATTGCGGCCTGTAAATTTTGGAGGTACTACAGGCCAACAAAACATCAACATTTTCGACTTTCGGCAGTTTGGAGTAAATAAGAACGTTCATGTTTACTGTAAACTCTGCTTTGAAAGAGCAAAATTTTACATATTATTGGACCTAGAACAGTGATGAACATTCGTTTGACCTTTACTGTTGTCTAAAGTCTTTTAGGGAAAAGCACTGACACAGGCATTTCCGTTATGTATGGACGTAATGGACCGTATTGTATAAATAATAAACATTTTCTAGCTGAATATAATCAAGACAAGTTATACATTTGCATCATGTAAAGACGTCCGTTAGTCAACAAATTATCAAACATCGATTTATGTTGAAGATTTATTTAGAAAGTCAAGAGAAAACCTACCCCAATATAATTGATACAAAGTATGCCTCGATCATAGCCTTGTCATTCAATGACCCCGATTGTCAGTTGACTTATTATTTGACGTTCGTTAGCTTCCATTATTCTTTAGTGTTAATCACTTTCGATATCTTAATGACTATTGTAGACACAGTCTCGTATCAGTATAAATCGTGATTCTTCGTCAACAGGCAATGCTAGTCAATTCCTCCATCGTTTAATTTTACTCGTTTTGTTATTGTTATGGCGGAAGCCGCTGGCCAGCTAAATAATTCGGCTGTCAAAACACGTGCAACATGTCGAGAATTGTTTGCTTTCACGCCGAAAATTTACCTCGAGACTATTTCCACAGGTGATTTTTGACTTTTTAATTTTTGTGGAAACACATGCAGCTGAAATAAAAAAATATATCTAAATTTTGTATAATTTCACGGTTTTGATATTAACTTACTTTCATATAAACTTGCTTGCGTGTTGCGTTAATATATAAGTAACTTGTGAATTACGCCAACGTAACGAATTGAAAAAATTCAATGTCAAAATGCTGAAAGAAATCTGCAGCGAATTAGAAGTACATATATATATATGCAAAACTTTATTATTATTATTATTAAAGTAATATTTTAACAGCTTCCATCACATACGTGGTTTTCAGGGAGGTTCTGCAAATAAATTACAATATAGCTAATAGTAATACGTTATAATATATCTTTCTGCAGTATATGTACTAGGAAATTACGATGTAAAAAGTAAAATAAGTCACTACTCAGGGGCGTAGGAAGCTTAGAAAAGTTGGGGGGGAGGGGCAGGCTTTGAGGGGCACTTTAAAAAAAAATAGGGCATCTCAAAAATTTTTTGGCGAACCCCCCCCGTCGCCAAAAAAATTTCGGTCAGTGTACCATTTTAGGGGTAAAAAAATTTTCCGGACATAACATATGTTTCCTTCAATACAAAAAAAATTTTCCGGAAAAACAAATATATAGAGAATAATACATGGGTGCGCGGGAATACCAGATTTATTTCGAGTGTTGAACATGATATCTCACTAGTGAGATATCATGTTCAACACGAGAAATAAATCTGGTATTTCCAAGCACCCATGTATTTTTCTGTTTATTATATAAACAAAATTCAGTGAAAAACAATAAAACGTCCGTGGCAATGCGTTTTACAACAAATGATATTTTCACACGTAAAAATATCGTATTTTTTACGTGTGTTTAAATACGATTTTTCTCAGTGGCCAAAAACTCTATATAACACTTATGTTTATATAATAAATGATATTTTTCTCGGAAACTAAAACATTTTTCGGGAAAAAACCTAGATTAAAGTTTTCAAAAGTTTCGTTTGGACAAAAACTGCGAATTTTATGAAAATGTTTCAGGCACAAAAAGGGCACTTTGCTCCTGGAAAAAGGGCACTTGCCAAAACTTGGGGGGCCCCTCCCCCCCCGGTTCCTACGCCCCTGTCACTACTATAATCCAAAGTTCTTGATATGTTTAAAAGTTATAAAGAAATCGTTTTCTCAAATAGAATTGGGTAAATTGTTCCAATCCTTAAAAATGTAATCTCTATTTTAATGAAAATCTCTATTTTAGTCTGTCACGAATGAAACAGACTAAATGTAATTTTTCTAAATATAGAAACATTTCTATATTTAGAAAATATATTTTAAAAAATTATAGATTCCTTGATACTTAGGACATACCAAGTTACTATTGTGCGGGAGGATACAGGTTTAACATGATATTTGTTTGATGGAAGCAAAATTTTCCAAGGCTGTAAATATCTCTATCGTGCACAAACCCGCCCTGTACGTTTGACAGTCGAATTATTTGGCTGGTCAGCGGCCTCCGCCATAACAACAACAAAATCGAGTTATATAAACGATGGACTGATGGAGGAATTGACTAACATTGCCTGTTCGGACGAAGAATCAAGATTTATATACAAGACTGTGTCTACAATAATCATTAAGATATCGAAAGTGATTAACACTAAAGAATAATGGCAGCTAACGAACGTCAAATAATAAGTCAACTGACAATTCGGGTCATTAAATGACAAGGCTGTCGATCGAGGCATACTTTGTATCAATATAAATATATTGGGGTAGGTTTTCTCTTGACTTTTTAAATAAATCTTCAAAATAAATCGATGTTTGATGATTTGTTGACTAACGGACGTCTTTACATGATGCAAATGTATAACTTGTCTTGATTATATTCAGCTAGAAAGTCGAAAATGTTGATGTTTTGTTGGCCTGTAGTACCTCCAAAATTTACAGGCCGCAATATTTTATTTTGTATTATGTAAGACCAACCTTTAATCTCACCATACAAATAATATTACATTCATAGCAAGTCTAACTTTTGAATTTTAGGGGTTTTATTTCACCCATTTTTAAGGAACTTGGAAATTTCTATTTTAGTCTATCATGAATGATGTCATTTCTATATTTAGAAAACAAATTTGAAAAATTTATAGATACCTTATTACTTAAGACATATAAAGCTACTATTGTCTGGAAAGATTTAGTTTTATGATTATTTTTGTTTGATGTACAGAGGTTTAAAAATCAGCAAAAATCCACTATTGAGAAACGGCAAAAATCGTAATTTTTTCCCTCAACTTCACCCCCCTGGAACTTTGCCAAAATGCAATTAGACTGAAAACAAAATGCATTTTGAAACAACCCTTATAAAGGCAACCTCAACTACAAAGTTTGAGAGAAATCTATTTGTTGATCCAAAGAGGTCATGAGGTTCTTACAGAGACTGCCTCTTAAGCGTGTCTCGCATAACCATCACTTCTCTGTCATAAGTTGGATATGAACGTTCTCGTTTGGTCAATGCACGACTGAAATATGCAACCGGATGTAATTGTCCTTGTGCATCTTCTTGTGATAGTTCACCACCCAGACCCACTTTACTTGCATCCGTGGTAACAACAAAGGGTCGAGTGGGGTCAGGATGGACTAATACTGGAGCTTTAACCAACTCATGTCTTAGTGTATTGAATGCATCATCTTGCTCCTTACCCCAAGTGAATGTGACATCTTTCTCCAAAAGCCATGTTAATGGTCGAGCAATTGTACTAAAATCCTTGATAAACTTCCGATACCACCCAACTGCACCCAAAAACATTTGCACCTCTTTAAGACAAGTTGGTGCAACCCATGCACAAATTGCCTTTACTTTATGTTCCTCTGGCTGCACACCCTTGTTGCAAACTTTGTGTCCAAGAAATTTCACTTCTTTCATTGCGAAAGCACATTTCTTAGCTTTAACTCGTAATCCATGCTGTCGCAATGCATCAAATACTCCCTGGAGATTTACTAAATGTTCCTCAAACGTTTTGCTAATAATACAGATATCATCCATGTACAATGCCAACCGATGTGGTGGAATGTGTCCTAGAACCTTCTGCATCAACGGAGAAAAAGTTGCCGGACTTCCTTTTAAACCATATGCCATTCTTGTCCATTCCCAAAACCCAGTAGGTGATCGAAACGCTGTCTTTGGTCGATCTTCCTTGGCCAGTGGGACCTGCAAATAACCTTGGGCCAAGTCAATAACACTAAAATAGTTAGCACCTGATAGATTGTCTAGAACCTCTTGCAAATTTCCAGTTGGATATGGGTTATTCTGGGTAATTTTGTTAAGTGGTCTGTAGTC
>CACRXK020003491.1:7241-35985 GCA_902702795.2 Paramuricea clavata | reverse complement strand
TGCAGTCATTTCTTTGAGCGAAATATTTGTGTTTTTCGGGCAAAGTAAACGGAAATATGGTACGGAAAATTTGGGGTAAGTGCCACGAAAGCAATTAAAGCCTACTCGTGCGGAAAAATGTTTCCCTAAAAAGTTTCGACGGGAGCTCTGGCTTTGACATTCGCTCGTAAGTCTTCGGACACGACCAAGCGTTGAAGGACGGATCATGTTCAGTGCTTTCTCAACAATTGTGTCCACCTCTGCTTGGCCTGTTTCATTGTTTTTGATCGTCACTACTGATACTAGACTCACTAGCTTCATCTTCGTCAGCAGACGCTTGTGATGACTGTCAGTGATAATGCTAGCTCCGCCAATATTATCATTGAAATCAAGTCGAAATCAGTTATATTTTGGACAGTTATGTACTTGATTTCCACAACAACAGCCCAAATTTGGCAACTTTCGACTTCAATCAACACTTCGTTAACTCTGTTAACTTCTGCCATGTTGGCATGGTATGATTTGTTACATGAATACAGCAGACTACAAAAACTGCAAATATCCACAGAATATATTGCGAAACGTATAATGTATTATAAAATATATAAAGTAAAATATTTAAAGTTGTTTTCGAATTCGAACAGTTACGGCATTATGAGCTTATAAGAAGGTCTATAAAGATCTTATGAAGTCTATAGAGGCTAAAAAGCGTAATTTTCCCAATCCCAATTTGAAGATTTATCCCATTTATCAGTGGCACAATCCAATTCCCACTAAGACAAATCCCATTTTCCCAGGATAAAAAGGCTAATCCTAATTCCAAATTCACCCCTTCAGGACCCTCTTGTTAGAATTTGAATGCCTCAGCATGCACTCTGCTGAACCCACAAGACAGTGCAGCAATGCTTGACATCTTTATGCTGCTTTAAATTCCCTAGAGAAAAAAATTTACAAAGATATATTTTAATTTCTTAATATGAAAGTCAATTTTAATATACAGGGTGTATAAAAAAAAACGCAACCTCGGAATTTCCTAAGAAATCACTTTGCAATTCTTAAGCATAAAAGATTTTAGGCCCCTGGAATTATAATCAAATTGCTAATAGATCATATTACTGTTGTTGTGCATTAAATAAATGCATAAATTTTGCTTTATGCACTCGCGTGTGCAGTAATTTTGACAGTTATGCTATTTTAAATTCCCAGGCGCCTAAAATCTTTTGTCTTTAAAACAATGTCGATTTCTTGGGAAATTCCAAGGTTGCGCTTTTTTTGATACACCCTGTATGATAGTGCTAGGGCATTCAAATTTGAACAATACGTTATTTCAATGGTTTTGGGTTTTTTTTAAATTTATTTTGATTTTAACCCTAACTAAATATTTGTTATAGAAGCGCCCTGCTGGACTTCATTGAATTTAAACAAAAGAAAACCTTTCGTGCATGTGAAATCCAGGTCTTCATCAATTAATCAAATGCATGCAAATAGCTTTATTTCGAATAATATTCATTGTCATTACGCGTGAAAGACAAAGCTGCAAACTGGCAATCGAAAGCTGGTATAGTTTTAATCATAGTTGATTAATATTTAGAACCAGAGAACGTCTAAAAACTTATTCATCATGGAAAATCCTGTAAACAAACGCTGTTCGTTGGTGACTATAGTATAATTGCCTCGTTGGTGTGGGCTGGTGTCTTTGTCACAGTCTTTGAGCTTTCGCTATCAATCAAAATCTACAGGCGATGCTGAAATATTATATGCTAGACTTCCATCTTTCGAATCTCAAGAAACAAGATGGATTTACACGGTGAGTAAGATTTAAGCAAAGTTTGTTATTAATTTTAGTTTCTCGTTTCATGTTGAGATATTTATTTGCTCTGGCTGCATTGCTTGATTCTCAAATCGGACATGTGAAGCTATATCATTATGTGGGGTAGACATGCTGTGTGTGGCGAATTACATGCACACTGTAGACATATGTAAAATGAGACGGTTTACCTCGCCATTTACAGTGGCAGTGCTAAAAAGATAAGTTTAACGTTTTGTTGTATTTAAAATAGGGTAGTAATTTCGCCTTGAATTACTTTCTTCTTGTTTAGATGTCAAATTCAAGACGTGTTTGGCTGGTATTTGCACTGTTGGATTCTGTAATCAAGATCTGCAATTGTTGACATCAGCTCTTAGAAAGTGAGTGTGATATATAAGTTTAAATAAGAAAATAAAACTCATACGATCTTGAGAATAGACATATATAGAGCTGGGGCTGATCACATGCGAATTTTCAATCCGTTAGAACCGAACTGAAATTGTTTACACGTTTGCATGGCAGCGTACTGCCATATTTAAACCGGGCTGAAACCCCGCTCAGGATGAAAATCGTACGGCTTTATTTTATCGTTAAGCCAGGCGCACACACTGCGATTTTATGCACCTATCAATGTTTCCCCCTGGGGGGGGGGGGTGCGGGCAACCGAGGGGAATTTTGACATTTTCAAAATTTTGTCGTCAAAATCCCCACTGTTGGGCAAGGAATGGCTGTCAAAATTCCCCATTATATTCCTATGATAACAAGACACACATATGTTTTCCAATGCGAACATACAGTCTATACTGGTTTAAACTTGGTAAAAATTGAGACACTGTGTATAAAATACCTTTTTCGATGAAACTTGATCGTGCTTCTCCGCCATATTTGTTACCAGGCCTTTTAATGTCAAAACCGCGCAAACTTTCAAGATGGCGGATGTCAAAATTTCCCGACTCTGGGAGTTGATGCATAGATCAAATTCCCCTCCCCTGTGCTTCATAGTGGTGTCAAAGTCCCCTGGGTCGCCCGCACCCCCCCCCCCCCCCCCCCCCCCAGGGGGAAAACAATGATAGGTGCATTAGTCGGCCGATTTAAGGTTAGGTGCATGATTTTGGCAAATCTGGCTATGTAGATGAGCCCACAGATCCTATATCACTGATTGTTTTTGCCGAAAACATCCATCTAAACCTGAATCGGCCGACTAAAATCGCAGTGTGTGCGCCTGGCTTTAGGCCGTGAAATTTCACGGGCTAAAACTTGGAAAGAACCCTATGAAACTTCATGTAAACCAGCGATGTAATCTGTCTCGTTCACAGGTCCTCGTGCCTTTTGGGAAAGTCGCAATTTTTGGTGGACATGCCATGATCTTCTAAACGAAATGGTTTCTGATCACTTCGTGCTAGCTGAGACACTGTCTATTCGAAATCTATATCAACGTGAATAACATGTTTAACCACATTAAGTTGCATTGCGCCCTATTTTATTATTTTACTCTGTCTAATGCCACACTATTTTACTGCTCTGTCTAACAACAGACGATTTTGCTCGTCAAGAATAAACTAATTTCGAAAAGCTAACGTTTATTTGGTACGTAATTTAAAATGTGCATGATTTATCATGCAACCCCATACAAACGATTCTCGATACCATTGGCAGCATCACCAAAATGAGATGTTAACAATTTCGCTGATAATTTTTTCAAAGCTTTGTATTTTGTCACCGGAATACTAATACACAGGATTTAACTATATTTTTCGCTTCCCTGTATATATACAACCATCGGCAAACTGTTTGTCAAGTTGAGCTCGTTCGTTCAATTTCTTGATGTGCACGGGAGCCCTCGTGGAATAGGAAACGAAAGATGGCGGGACGGGGTGGAGAAAGGGGAGTGGCTGTCCCAGGAAACCGTAAAGTTGGGAAAATTATAACGTAAGTTGGACGAAAAGGCGTGGGGAAATATTGAAAAGCAAGAAATATGTGAGATAATAGTCGAAAAGGCAAGAATTTTGGGAATTTTACACGGAACTTTTTTTTATAAGTGGGGAAAAATGCAAAAAATAGGTACGCATTGCGTACATGTGGTTAGCCTTTGGAATAAAAATAGGTACGCTAAGCGTACATGCATTTGCGTACGGCGTTAGTGGATTATATTCCAACCAAAGAGAAATCACTGAAATTATCGCTAATTATTGATACACTTTAATAGGGTGCCGTTTTTCACGAGGCGCCACCATAATTTCAAAAAACTTTCAAACATGATTTAAGAGATTATGAAATCATCAAAATTAGAAAGCTCTGCCCCTCCAATTCACCCCTGGAACAGAATACCTTGTAACTCGGTAAATTAAAGTTCAACGCAGTTTAGTATAAGATGCGACAATAACTAGACTACAACAGTTTGAGGTCTCGACTAGACAATTTATCTTGATATATAATAAAAATATTATACTAATCTTAAAAAATAGTAGCTTAAATAGTCTTAGCATTGGCATTACACTCAAAAGTTCGATAATTGAATATTAAGAAGGTATTACATGTAACGTGAGTAACAAAGTCATATATTCTTTCCACTGGGGATACAGTACATTCACCATTCATTCCAGGATAGCAGGTGTTAGCTCATGTGTCCAAATTTGTGATGAATACATCTTCTGTTATTAATTGAAAAGCGTCCTGATATACTGTATGCACACCATAAAAGGTGCGTAAGATTCCTTCTGATTCCATACAGCTTTTGCTCCTGATCTGAAATATTTAATTGGTCACTGACAGATAGAAATCTTATTTATTCATACAGTTTTATTTTCTAATATTTACTTTTCAGCATTATCAAATAGTAGACACCAGTTGATACATTATCAGTTGACCAACCATTAGAAATTCTCATACAGCATATCATTCAGTTGTATAAATTTAAAGGTCAGACTTTTCCTTATTTACAAATGAGACAGGTAAAATATTCTCTCAACCAGTAACATCTTCACAGTGATGTAGAGTATACAGTATAATTTAATAATTTAATAATTTAATAAAATTACCGATTTGTAACCTTTAGGTTAAATTACATCAGTATAAAGTCTCATTATACTACAATATGAATATCTAAATGCATAAAATTATTCATAACTTCAATTGAAAAAGTTATAGAGTTCAAATTTAAAAATATTAAAATTATGGTCTATTCATATGTGAAACCATCTGTGGAAAAAACGATTTCATAAATCTGTCCGTTTTACAACTATAGTTATTATAATCGCTTCCATGACGTGTATTATAGTTATGTTCAAGTTTAGGCGGTAAGAGGTCACCCAATTTGTCTCCATGTGCATTTTTAACAAAAATACGTTCACATAATAATCGCCGCCGATCTTTCAGTAAGGGTATACCAGTAATACTGCAAGCTTCTCTGTAAGTAGCGAATGGCAAGACAATACGCAGAGCCCGCTTCTGGAGTTTTTCGATATCTTCACTTAGGTATTCTGTAATATTGAAGTGCCAAACTTGGCAGGCATATTCGAGTACTGGCCGGATAATGGTGCAGTATACCAAAATTAGAATGCTATTGTCGGCATTTGATCGTTTTAACAACCTTAGCATATAAAGCGTTTTCCCGCTTTTTTAACAATATGGTTCACATGCTCGTTCCATTTCAAATCATCTTGAATTGAAAGACCAAGAATTCGGGCAGATTTTACCCGCTCAATACCAACGTTATTTATAGTTAACGGTAAGAACTCATGTTTTTCTCTTGCAAAGTCAATTACCATCTCCTTACATTTGCCGATGTTGAGCTTCATATTATTAACTTCACACCAATTATAGATAACATTCAGTTGATGTAACTCGTTCAGCAAACGTACTGTCATCAACATACTTCCATCTATCGCTCCAATCAATAAGAAGATCATTTATCATAACAAGGAACAAAGCCGACCCTAACACCGACCCTTGCGGCACTCCACCGTTTAACGTTTGCCAGTCCGAATGACAGTTAGCCAACTTGACTCGTTGTTTACGATCAGAGAGAAAACTTCTAATCCAATTTATAATGGTTTAGGAAACACTCATTTGTTGTAGCTTATAATTCACCAGTATGTTGTGATCTATTCGATCAAAAGCTTTTTCAAAATCAAGCAGGAATACTCTCACCGCATTGCTTGAAGCATCTGTAGCACTCAGGAGGTGATGGGTCAGGCTCAGTAGGGCATGAGTAGCCGAGGAATTTTTAACGGAGCCAAACTGGCGCGTATCAAAATTTGCACCAATTGACTTAAGTAACCAGTCTGTAACAAACCGTTCGCAAATTTTAGATAAAGTGGTGGTAAGTGAGATAGGGCGCAAATCTTTAGAAATGTCTTTAGGGACTGATTTTTTTGGAACAGGGATAACATTCGCTTTTTTCCACATTGGGGGTACAACTGCTTCTTGAATCGAAGCGTTGAAAATCGATGCCACAGGGGAAGAAAGAACATACGCATAAGATTTAAGCACCCAATTAGGTATTCCATCAGGACCACACCTGATTTGGAAACGGGGATGGCGGACAATTTACAGTATACATTTTTTTCTTCGATAATAAACTGTGGGAGGATACTTGTACTGCCATTTTCAATTAGGTCATCAACTAGAGACTTATTCAAGGGAGGAATATCTTGGGTAGATGAGACAAAAACATCATTGATTTTATCTGCTAACTCTTTACCGGCAAAAACCTAGTTGTTTACAACGAAATTAGAGAATGTTTTGTTCTTGGCGAAACCCGCAAGCTGTTTTATACATTGCCACCATTTTTTAGCATTGGCGTTTAGTTTTAACTCATCCATCTTTTTCTTAAGGAAGGTTGACTTGAGTCTCTTACTTTCTCTATTGGCAAGATTTCTCAATCTACGGTATAGCAAACGTTTGCCCTGACGGAACGCTCTTTGTCTATTTTCTATAATTTTCTTGAATTCGACTGTAAGCCAAGGTTTATCATGATCGTGCAACTTTACAATTTTACTAGGGAAAAAACAGTCCAAACCAGTATTTATAACTGTTTAAAAAAAATCTAGCTTTTGTTCACATGATTCAGCGCGGTACATGTTGTTCCAGTTTATATCAGCTAGCCATTTACCGAATGCTCTCCTGTCATAATTGCTACCTTGTCTAGTTTTCACTTTCGAGGTACCATATTTAGCTGTATTTTTATTAAAGGACCACAGTACGGAGTTATGGTCACTTTGGCCAACAGGGGGTAATAACGCCAGAGAGTTACAACAGGAAGACATATTTGTCAAAATTAAGTCCAATGTGGAATTTCCTCTTGTGGGTTCTTTAACTATCTGTTTCAAAGTAAAATGACGTAGTAAGGAGGAAATTGGGCATTTATTAAAGTCTCCAGTGAGAAAAATACCAGCGTTGGGGTACAATACAAGAGCAGCGTCAAGTTTAGATGTTAGGTGATCGATTAAGGCACAGTTATCATTGGAGGGAGGGTGATAGACCACACAGATAATCAGGCAGGAAAAGTCACGGAAAAGTTTATTTGGTCTCAAGTAAAGCTAAAGTGATTCAAAACTGTCTTCATGCAAATCTGTTGAGATTTTAAAAGGAATCTGGTCTTTAATATAAGCACAAACGCCACCCCCGATTCTAGAAATTCTATCACGCCGAACTAAGGAAAAGCCACTAATTTCAACGGCACCGTCATCAATATTTTCATTTAGCCATGTCTCAGTTATAAAGGCCAACCCAACCTCATTCATATGCAAAATAGTTTTCAGTTCATCAATCTTAGGTAAAAGTGATCGAGAGTTCGCTAGAAAGAAAGTTAATAACTTTCGCGGAATGCGAAGGGAAACGGAGGTTGGACAGGGATTTCCATTAAGGATTTCGGGCAATGTTGAAAAAACCGAGCAAACTGGGAGTAACTTTGAGGACTTCGGTTGACACTCATTCCGTGTGTTCTTAAATGTGGGACCATAGGAGGACGATGGTAAGGATGGTAAGAGAAAAAAGGTGGGTTGGGATGGTTATTAACAGGCCGTGATGCCGTTCTGTTATGATTGGTACTATGGAAAAATCACACCCGCTGCCCTTTAAGCAATAGCCTCGATTTTGCAAAAAGGAACAAGGCACCAAATGTTTTTGTTCACCACGTGGATGTTTAAAATCGCAACGCCTTCCCTTTGCACACCACCCTCGACGCTTAAGAAATGGGCAGGGTATAGTGCCTTTTCCAGTATTATTATTTTCTTTTTCAAGTTGTGATTTTAGGGGCTTCGAGGTTCTATTCACTAATGTACCAGTATCTTTTTTCTGTTTACTCGGTACTAGTACTAACTGATTTGAACGTTGACGTTTAGTAGTAATACGCCCATATAAGGGAGAAGGTGCCAGCTGATTATATATTTTCGAATATTGTTTTGGCACAACACTTTACATGCACTCATTAACCAAATTCGACTATGTTCTACAGTTCGTTTTGAAGATTGCGACAGTTTAATTTTACGAAATTTAAGCGACATATAATCACAGGAGATTTGTATGTGCATGGTAAATGATCGTAAAAATATTTCCCTTAAATGACGGCTGAACAATATATATTAGTGGCTTTACTTATGACGTAATGAAAAAAATCCATGTCAATAGTTACACCTGCCCTGAATGCAAATTTTGTTCTTCATTTACGCATGCCTCATCATTCTCGAATCATAAATTTTGCTTTCAAAAGACGACCGCATGGATAACTCCATTTTCAGAAACTTACAACACATTAACTGAATGCATTAAAATACGGGTATCATTTATTCATTATCATCCGAAATTATAATAAATATAAAAAACATCCTTTCGTAACAAAATAAAGAAGGCTCGTTTTCGTGTAAAGATCTATTCTTACTATCCTAAGAATAGCAATAATTTTCATTCGTATTTGGACAGAACAAATTTCAGACTTTTTCTGTAGTTCGATTCTAGAAACAAATTCAGGTCTTTTAATATTTTTTTTGATAACGTATAAGACGATCTCTTTGTTGCGTCTCGCCCAGAATTTCTCGAAATAACTATTGTAAAAGTTTATATATATACACAGCCACAAAACAAATTCACTAACACTTGATTATAACGTTGCGAACCAAGTCATTACTTATAAATTTCGATTGCGAGATCTCTTACGATAAATACGAGGTCTTCATCAATAGATTCAAACGCGCAATATTTATATATAGCAGGTGGACATCATAGACTGTTATGGCGATTGCCTTCTTGCTCCAGTAGCCTCGCTGTCACGTGCTTATTTTTCCATGTTTCGTGCGCGTCAGACAAGCTTTTTGTCGCGATCAATATCAAAGTTAAATATATTTGTGCTTGAAATATGGGATATAACATTCATGTGATCATGCCATGCTAAAACAGACAAACATGAAAACGAGACAATTGGGGCAAAAGCACAATAAACGGTAGTATTATTTGAACTGTAGGCCTACTTACTGTTCGCCCTGCTTAGATAGTAAAAAACAGCAATTTAATTTACTGTATCTGGTAAAGAACAAATAAACGTAAATACATGAAATATTTTATTATTAAAACGTTATATTAAACACTGGCTACACTGCAGTTACTTAAAGCGAAAGTTTTAATTACGTACTAGCGTGTCCAAAGGTCGCATCTTCACGTGATTGGGCACGTGATTTTTTTTGTTATTCGCCGGTGGATAACGTATTATCTCCCTCTCGCGCTGTAGCGAGGGAGACAGCCTAATTTCGTCACTCTCACGTGATATGCTCTCAACCAATAATACACTAGAAAAATGCGACTTTGACTACTGATATATAATAATACATTTTATTTCACTTACCCCCCACGAAAATACGATTACAGCCATATTTTGGCATCTTGTTTGCTTTTTATCGCCGAGTCTCGCAAATATCATCCAGTTGTTGTACTTTTACATACAACAACTGGATGATATTTGCCAGATTCGGTGCGGATAAAAAGCAAATAAGACGGCAAAATATTGCTGAAATCGTGTTTTCGTGGGGGCTAAGTGAAATAAAATATATTATATTTAAAGAAAACAATGGCAATCAACAATATTTATATTAAATTAAGCATAGTTTTTTACCCCATGATATGATCAGGGCGGGGTCAGGTTTTGACACAATTGCCATGTTGACCGCCATGGTCATTTTACCCCAGCCTAGACCTAGGCCTTCTATTTTTATTTATATTTTTTTAATATTCAGCGCTTTTTCACATGAAAATACTGGGACTAGGTGATTTGAGGGCGGGCGGAGGAAGGACACAAGCCTGACGCAAGCAGAAAAAATAGAAGGCCTAGTGGATTTCCCAACAACAAGGCCAAAACTGCCCTGAAACTGCCCTGATTGCGAAATGCCCAATTGTTGCGTTCTCAAACAGAATTATTTGCAACTTAACAACGAATTTAAACCGATACAGGTAAAATAAACTCATTTATAGTATAAACTTACTATTTTTATTTGTATACACGTCTAGACATAAAGTTTGAAGCAACACTATTATTATGTTGACAAGGTGAAGCAAAAGCACAAAATAATAATTCTTTTATTCGCAAGACAATCTACTGTTTTGCTTTGAATAACTATATTTGCGAATTGGGAATGAGGATTTTGAAATTATTGTTCAAATATTTAATACGGATATACCATTAGTAAACAATGTACGTTTTTATATACAGTACTGTACGGGCTAATAATATATGTATCCGTTTTATTTAATAAATTATAATTGTATATGTGTTTGTATATTTTACAAACACAAGACTGCCTCTTGCCAAAATTGAGAATATATATATTAATGTAGTTGTGTATAAGACAAAATAAAGATTCTACTTTTGGTATATATATTTTGACTCATTTTGTGCTTTCGCTACACCTTGTCAACATATTAGATAATAGTGTTGCTTCGAACTTTATGATAAAAAACCCGATTTTCTAGACGTGTTTACAAATAAAAATAGTAAGTTTATACTATAAATGAGTTTATTTTGCCTGTATCGGTTTAAATTCGCCGTTAAGTTGCAAATAATTCTGTTTGAAAACGCAATAATTGGGCATTTCGCAACCAGGGCAGTTTCAGGGCAGTTTTGGCCTTCTTGTTGGGAAATCCACTAGGCCTTCTAGGCTTGGTTCCTCCGCCCCGCCCCCAAATCACCAGTCCCAGTCTTTTCATGTGAAAAAGCGCTGAATATTAAAAATATATAAATAAGACTAGAAGGCCTAGGTCTAGGCTGATTTTACCCTAAAACAGTTGAGATTACCTGTGCTAAATGAAACGCATACAAACATCTACATTATACTGGACCTAGACTAAATGCAACACCTCGCCAACACAAAGGCATCTACGAAGGTTTAACTTTTGAATTCACAAGCTGCATGAAGGTATAAATCAAGATTGTACTATAATTATGGTGAAACCATTATAAATTGTTTTTCGTTGTAATATATAACAACTGAATTGTAATAAAAATTGAACCGAAGAAAACATAAAAATTACTTGACAAAAAATACACCTGTGCGCCACAGCTCATTTTTTTCAAGTACATGGACGTGACTAATAATTTTCGAGTCGTAACTTTGGTCAAAAACGTCCGCGCTGCTTAGATAGTAAAAAACCGCAATTTAATTTACTGACAATTTGATAATGATCGAATTAATGCATTAATTAAGATACTAGAAAATCTATGGACCAAAATTATGATATCATGCATGCATATACGTAAGGAGAGAGTTTGAAAAATTGACCATATTGTCTTGAATTTATAAAACGACAACGAAGAACGTGTTGTTAATTGCATATTACACAGACAAGCCTATATAGGTCTATATAGCAAGATGACAATTCTCCTTGTTGCCTCTCGCCCAGAATTTCTCGAAATAACTATTGTAACAGTTTATATATATACACTCCACAAAAACAAATTCACCAACACTTGATTATAACGTTGCGAACCAAGTCATTACTTATAAATTTCGATTGCGAGGTTTCTTACGATAAATAACAAATTACTACATCAATTTTTGGATGGACATGCATGAAGGCGAGATTAATATATGCGTATGAAGTTTTCAGTTTCGCTTATCGTACTGATATATTTGTTACCTTGATTCTACTAAGTCTAAGTGTAAACGCTCGATATAGCTCACATCCTTATTTCACTGGAAAAAATTTTGACAATCACGCATAGAATGTCATACAATAGAAATTGTATGGACTTTTATTGCAAATAGCATGGATTTTAATTATTCATAATTGTATGTTTCATACTATGGATATAGTATCGAAATAGTATGGATATACTGTACTATGGATTGAGTGGCGCAATTGTAAATTTCAGAGTATGCATTTCACGTATTTTTTCCAGTGTTTACCTTGCACTATGCACGTGAGCTATATCAAAAGTTTAGACTTACAGACACATTTGACAACTGCGAAATTTGTATTTTGGCAGTTTTCTCAGCAGGAAGTGCTTTTCTAGATCTCACATGATGCGATCGCGTCAAAGTGTAATCATACAAAATCTAATAAAATAGGGAATTAATTATTGGCGCAATAGTGCACGAAAAGCATATATCTAACGACATTACCATACGAGACTTTCATGAATAGATTCAGACACGCAATATTTATAGCAGGCGGACATCATAGACTGTGATGGCGATTGACTTCTCGCTCCAATAGCCTCGCTGTCATGTGCTTAATTTTTTTCTCATGTTTTGTGCGCGTCAACGACAAGCTTTTTGTCGCGATCAATATCAAAGTTAAATATATTCGTGCACGAAATATGGGATATAACCTTCATGTGATCATGCCAAACTAAAACAGACAAACATGAAAACGGGACCATTGGGCAAAGGCACAATAAACGGTAGTATTATTTGAACTGTATAACATATAATATGCGTTGTATGTACTACTAATGCATCTCTACCAATCAAAACAGTTAGAAATTTATCCTACCTTAATGTATTTCCTTAATAGATACGATATACTCTTTCTCCGTGTAAAACTAATTGAACTGAACGTTTTTTGCGACGTTGTCTCGATGTTCACACAATTAAAACTATTTTGAGCGCCTGACATTTACGCCCATATAAGAGAGGGTGCCAACTGGTCTTGAATTTTCGGATATTGTTTTGACACATGACTTAACATGCACTTAGTACCCAAATTTGACAATATTCTACAGTTCCCTTTGAAAATTGCGAAAGTTTAATTTTACGAAATTTAAGCGACATAATCGACAATGGTAAATGATCGTAAAAATAATTCCCCTAAATGTAATTCCCGTAAAAATAATTCCCCTTCGATGTCGGAAGCTACACATGCCTATGCAAATTTTGTTACTCATTTGCGCATGACTCATCATTTTTGAATCATAAATTTTGTTTTCAAACCGTGCGTATATAGAGGAGTTCATTTTCTGAAAATTAGAACACATTGACTGAATGCATTAAGAATCCGCTATCATTTCCCTAAAAATCTGAAAGTATAATAAATATAAGAAAGCATGCTTTCATGACGAAATGAAGAAGCCTTGTTTTCGTGTATGTACCTATTTTTACTATCCTAAGAACAGCAATAATCATTCATATTTGAGACAAAACAAATTTTAAACTTTTTTTTCATCAGTGAGATCGGAAACAAACTCAGATCTTTAAAATTTTTTAATAACCTATAAGAATAAAATTTGCATCGCGTATAGTTTTCAATATCCCGTCCAAAAACAGTTACATTTCTGTAATCGATTATACCTAATAAAGCAAACGTTTGGTTTCAGCAAAGTACCTGTCTTATAACAAGTCTTTTCTTACAACAGATGGCAAAATGTCAGAGGCAAAATGTTAAATAAGTCAAGTGACGTAGATCGTAATCCAGTCCCAGACCCTCTTCTGGCCGCACGGCGCGGTTGAGAAGGAGGGTCTAGAAGAATTTTCATGCGCGCGCGTCAACTTGTCCAATCAAAACGCTCGCGATTGACTTCCGGAAAAGGGAAAACCCTTGCATCTGTTCAACGCGCACAAAAACGTAAACAACTCAAAGAAGTATAAAATGTCAACCGACGTTCGATGCCGAAATTTACCACGGCGTCTGTCCGCCCGCCAGGAGAAATGTACTGTTCAGTGCAGAAAGTGATTATACACCAAAGCGATTCTCTTTTTAAGGCATATAGTTTGTCCATCAGACGAGATAAGCCTGAACTGGACTGTCTCGCCGTTGATGCCGAAATTGCAGAAATAATGCAAATAGGGCCATATACGTAAAAAATTAAACGATATAAAGAAAATATTAGCTCCCCCCCCCCAAAAAAAAAAGAAAAACAATACAAGCCACGCCAAATTCGATTAGACATCCACCATCGAAAACAGCGCATGTTGACGAAGGAAATAGTCGATTTTCAGACAGATATTTAAGCCACAAAGATATTTAAATGTTGACCCGAACGTTTGTGTTCCATACGTTGCGACTATTTTAACAAACATGCAAAACTGCTGTAATATTAACAAAAAAAATCGGCTATTTGCCGGAGAAATATTAATATGCGACTACGTAACTGAAATTGGTGTTTAATTAAAATATCGCTGCTATATCTATCCGAAAATTGTTCAAGTCGCAAATACTATTGTTATAATTAGACTTTATAAACTTGTCAATTAATACAGCACGATAATTAGGATTGGTGAGTTTCAGACGAGGTATTCCTTGTTCGGCCATTTTAGCCATCTGACCATCCATGAGGGAAATCAGTGGTGAATTCAAAACAACAACAGATGGATTTGACCGGCAACGTTGTCGGTGATGATCACAAAGCATCGCAAACGTTATGGAAAGAGCGTGTAAAGCAACAACAAATACATCTTTACCGCGGGACAGACTATTGGCTTCGAAATTTTATTACAAACATAGTTACTATGAAGTTTCCATGAAGGGTTTTTATCCAACAATTAAGACACCAAGGCCCAAGCAATTTTATCAGTTTTTTTCATCAATGATCAATTTGTCATCAATTAAGAGGGACAAATCTTGTATACTTTTCTTTTGTTTGGACTGGAAAATAACATAATTTGTTTGGTCAATGTTAACGGACAATTTACTCGTCTTCATCCATGAGTCAATGTTTTGTATCGTTTCATTTAATATTTTGGCCAGCACTGCGGGATCCGAGTAACAGATACTAGAATCATCTGCAAATAATAGAGGCATTGCCAGTTGTGAGGCATTAATTAGAGAGATCATTTACATATAGAAGAAAAAACAGTGGACCTAATATTGATTATGTGGTAAACCACACTGTATAAGCTTTTGAGTAAAAGAAACATTATTAATTTCGATTTTTAAAATAGCTCTTAATCCAATTTAATGCTACTCCACGAATGCCATTCCGTTCAAGCTTAGAGAATATCTTGATTAAGAGAGTCAAGCGATTTAGACAAATCTAAGAAAACGTCGATAGTTATTTCTTTTCTTTCAATAGCAGTTGCAATTTTATTTATCAGATGAGTAAGAGCAAAATTGGTGGAAGGATTTGAGCGGTAGCCAAATTGATATTGACAAAGAATTTCAAGCTTATCAATAAATTTTACCAAACGATTATACAGGACTCTTTCATAATTCTTTGAGAAGCTCGATAGGATGGAAATTGATCTATAATTTGTGAATATATCTGCTTCGCCAGTCTTGAAAATGAGATTATTTTGGCTACTTTTAGTTGATCTGGAAATATACCTGTTTCAAGAGACATATTAATTCAAACGACATTTTAATAAAATGCATGGGTACGTGATCATAACCACGTGCTTTTCCAGTCTTAGACCATGATCACATCCACCGCAGCCAATCAGAACTCAGTATTTCGGTGGTCTACATCCCATATACTGTCTCGTAGCGACCTTTATAGCAATTACAGTGGCTCTATATAATTCATTTGTTGGATATATATCATAGAACATACTAGTGAGCATTCAACAAAAGATAAACAAACCAAAACAAAGCCTTATTGGTATGGTCTGTCCAGGTGACACCTAGGCAAGATTACCAGCCGGCATTAAGTAGGGATCCCACTTGAGTAACGGCTGGTAATCTAGTCCAAGCAGGTGACACCTCCCTCTTGGTTTTCCACCATTCTTTCTACGTGGAATAAAATTAGTCTTTAAACTCCCAATCCAGACATTTCTGTGGCAGTAAAATGTTTCTTGTAAAGGATTTATTAATATCCATATAAGCAGGAATTCTTCATATATGTTTTAACATATTAAAATATGACTTCTTGGGAAAACTAAGGAATTTTAGACTGCTTGCTAGGGAATTTTCCCTGTCGTGAGAGCCGTTGCTAAGCAACGCAGTATTTTCAAAATGGCGGCGGATTCGATTAAACTATAAAAGGCCTTCTGAATAGAAAAAAGAGATGAAATTGTCTAAAAAAAGAAGCCAAGGACCTGCTAAACAGAGTCTGGCTGCCAGGTAAACTATTTCTATAGAATAATGTTGGAAATTTTCTTATATCTCAGTTTGTATTAAACGACGGTATAAACGTTTGTTTCTAAATTTTTATTTTGTCTTTTGAATGAATAAATGTTTCGTTTTTTTAGTTTCTTCTAACCAATCAACAATCTTAGCGGCAGACACAAAGGATGCAAGACAGGTATATTTTTATTCAGTACAAAATTAAACAAATTATATGCCAACTGAACAATATATTTAGGTGTATTGTATCATGGATAATAAAATAAATGGATAGGACTCTAGCTGACGTAAGCAAAAACAACCTAGTTGCAATCTGTGACGTCACGCGTATTGCAAAGTTCTCGAGATTTTTGTTGTTTCGCTATACTTTCCGCTTTAAAAGAGTAATATTGAAGCATATACTGGTCTAATTGTTTTAAAAACATGCCTAAGCCACGACAAAGTATTCAAGGTAAATGTTTTTCATCTTTGTTTTGTATTTTTTTACATTTGTAGCTACGAAATTGGCGTCCCCAATTTTAACGAAATTTGGGATGCCTTTTTCACTGTTTAGTGAAATATTTGCTAAAATTGACTGGAAATACTTAGAGATTTCATCGTAGAATGGCGTGGTTATATTCATTTGCTCTTTGCATGACTAAAATGTTTAGATAGACTCTTGATAAAGTACCAACGACCAGTTAGTGACTATTAAATCTGTTACTGAACATTTAATGTTATTAACTTCGTCATTAGGTGTTAGTTCGAGTAGGGTTTTTTCAAAATTGAATTCATCAATATGGTTATATATTTCAGAAGAGTCAAGAGAAGAATGCTCTTTAAATTAATACGGGTATATAGGCTGCGATCAGTTTTTCCCACGTAGATTACATCCAGGGCATTTTAATTCATACACAACGGAGCTTTGATACTTACATGAAGTTTCCTGAATAAAAGTGAGCGCGCGCCACCTGATGGGAAGATTGGAATGAAGTTGGGGAAGCTCTGCCACATTATGCGACGAAGTATGTTTTTTGAACCAAACTAGCTGTTTGACCTTTTTTTAAACTTGAAATCGACGGAAATGTGAAAGAAATTGAAATTAATCTTCATAATCTGAGTATCGAAGTTCAATAGAGTCATTTTTATAAAGAAATGTTGCAATTAAGAGGATATTTATAATTAGATAGCTCGTATCCATTGATATTCGTTTGCAATTTCTCAATATTTTTCGATGCAAATGGACGGAAGATATTGATATTTAATTCACCCCAGGATACTCAAGTATGCCTGAAAATGAAAGTCGAAAACATATTTTAACACCCTCCATGGTTGATCGAACTTCGCTACAAACGATTATATACAACGCCATATTGATTGCATTAACTCGCAGAGGCTTCCTTTATACAGATCTTCCCATCACTCCTTGCACGCTCACTTTTCCCTCACTAGAAACTTCATGTAAGCCTCTGCGGAACCATCAAATAATCTTGTTCTGGCAACTGCGCCGCCGAAGTGGTACGTCTAAGGTTTTGGTTAATATCAAGTAGGAGAAATTAGCAAAATGCCAGTCGTATATGGACTAATTAGTCCACTTCAGCATTAAGTGGAAAACTAGGATGCCTTCCCTCGACATATACTCTTATGCCAAACAATTAGCTGTGGATGAGTAATATTGTCTGGTATTAAAACGAGTAAAGTAACAAACTTACATTATAATGGGTTTGAGTATTATTTTATTTTGCAAGCTATTTTGAGGGACCCAGAACATGAGGACCGGATAGGGAAACAGCAGCGGCAATTGAAATTCAAAGAGTGTATAGAGGTTACATGTATGTATAAATCTTTATGTACTATTTAAAAAACGAGCAGGAGTGTTTTATTAAATTTAAAGCCACGAACGCGCAGCGCGAGTGGCTTTAGACCTAATAAAACACGACCTGCGAGTTTTTTAAATGGCTTCAAAAACGTTTGCATAATAAGTCAAATCTTTATATAAAAATCTTTATATAAAAATCTTTATATAAAAATCTTTATATAAAATCTTTATATAGTTTCCATAACAATGGTCTTTTGTTAAAGTGTTCTTTAGCCGGTATAAAGACGTATGCACGTGACCAATTTCTTACTCAAGATTGGATAATTGCTCATGAACTATTAATGAGTTTTTGAATAAAATTTTAAAAGCAACACCTCACAACAAACGTGCGGGCTTACAATTTGCACTTACTTATCAATAATTATTATATTAATTACTATATTAGTATTGATATTATTCATTAATAGAGCTAAAATACCATTGTTATAATTTTCAATGTAGTTCCTAAGAAGTTAATTTCTAATTTAAAAAATATCATATTTTGTTAAAAAGACATCTATTAACGAACACTCTTTTAAACCTTTCTGTTCGAACTCTCGGTAGTTCATACTCATGTCCGCGATTGCGTAATTCTAATTGACGACTAGGAGGCAGCAAAACTTGCAGGGCATGGTTGGGATCCGTAGTTATTTTTCTCCCATAAATCTCTGTCTTTATTGTTTAATATATTAACAATCGATACCTGATACATAAGATATCTATACTTATATGCACGTTTTAAAAATTTATCTACTTGACTAAGATACTTAGAATACGACGGACATCCCCAAACCTCTATACCAAAAACTAATATTGATAAAATAAGACTGTGGAACAGAAGATCCAACTCTTTCCTAGAAAATCCATAGTATTTGCAAATCCGAATAATGTACATTCTGCTACAGGCTTTACTCATTAATTCATCTAGATGGTCCCACATGAAAGGAATCTCTTGAAACGTTACACCAAGTATCTTCAACCAACTTTTACGAACAATCATAGGCAGAGGCGCAGGAAGTGGCCGGGTTACCTTGCCGCGAATGACCATCTCCCACGTCTTTTTATAGTTAAGTTTCATGCGATTTGTTTCCGCCCAGTTGATAATATTATTTGTTTCCTAGCCTGCGAACAGGCTCTCAAGCTGAATTGAGAGCCTGCACTGATGACGAATGAATTTGAATATCCGCCCCGTAACGTTCGTTTTTCCAAATATGGAATGCCTATCCTTATATGGTGTTGTTTACAACTTTCGTGCAAACTAAATTTAGACCGTGCAAACTAAATTTAGACCGTACAGTTTATACTGTTTTTCGAAATATAAGATATTGAAGCAAAAGTTCAAATGTTTTAAATACTGTTTTCTCAAATCAGATCATTTCGTGCTTTGAGATAAGATGGCCAAAACCAATTTGATCATTTAATGTGTTTTTTATGCATTTAAGTGCTGCAGTTGACATATATAGAGCTCAGCGGAAACATATAAATTATAGCATCTGACCAATGAGAATTTCGCGTCACGATTTGAGACGCAGGTATTCGAATTCATTAGTCATCGATGCAGGCTCTCAATTCAGCTTGAGAGCCTGTTCGCAGGCTATTTGTTTCCATATAAGAGGCGTCACTATCATCTGTGACCTTAATCCCTTGATTTATGTCATCTGCAAATTCAACAAATACGTTTGAGGCTTGGACAGGACGGATATCATTAATCATTATAGAAAACAGTATTGGACCTAATACTGTTCCTTGAGGAACTCCACGATTTATAGGCAAATATTCTGTTTTAACGCCATAAACAACGACTCGTTGATACCTATTGGTTAGAAAATTGATGATCCAATTGGTAATATAGGGACTAATAGGAAGCTTCTTCAGCTTATTACATAAAATCTCGTGCGGTGCCGTGTCAAAAGCTTTGTTGAAATCAAAAGAGAAGACGCGTACCATACTAGCATTACCATCCAACCATTCCATCCAGGTATGTTGCGCTTTTATTAGGGCCATTGTAGAGCTATAACCTCTTTTATATGCAACTATCAATTGATCGTACCATGTATAGGTACGATCAATTAATAGACTTCTATACTACTTTTAATACACTACGATAGTGTTAAAGGGCACTATAATGTTTTTACTTACATGCTTTATTGCCATTTTTAACCTTTTAACTGGCAATGCACCCTGATGCGCCCTAATTTCGTATTTTACTTGTCAAGTGGAGAGTGCTGCAACTCAAAGGGTTAAACTGTGAAATGCCGTGAGCGTGCGCGTAAGGGTTAAAGACATAACTGTATACTACATGTCTTTATAGCCCTTATGCACATGCTCATTGCATTTCACAATTTGAAATGGTGATACAGCATGTAAGTAAAGACTAAAGACATTATTGTGCCCTTTAAGAAACAATATATATTAGGAACATCTTTTCATAGACTACGATAGTGTTAAAGGGCACTATAATGTCTTTACTTACATGCTTTATTGCCATTTTTAAACTGTAAAATGCGTTGAGCGTGCGCATAAGGGTTAAATACATTACTGTATACTTCAAGTTATGTCTTTAGCCCTTTAGCCCTCATCATATTGTATATCATGTCGAAGAGACAACAACCTTCGAGAGGCAGTGCGCAAGAACTTGCAAAATCTGTCCAAAACTCACCAAATAAAGCTAAAAAGAGCGATAATGTGACACCTAAGGCGATGAAGGAAACAAAAGTAGAAAGTATAGACGAAGTGTGCAAGATTGACGAGCTTTACAAAATGATGCAGACTGTGCTAGTGAAATTAGAGACGCTCGATTTGATTAATGAGGGTATATTATCTGTTGAGCAAAATGTAAAAAGCCTAACAGAATCAATCGAGTTTGCGCATGGGGGAATTAGTGATTTGAAGGAGGAAATGGTGAAAAGAAAGGAGACGGAGCGAGAAAACTACTCACGGATCAAGGAACTGGAAGATTCGAATCGGCGGTTACAAGACAGTGTGGTCGACCTCAAAGCGAGATCAATGCGGGACAACCTGTTGTTCCACAATATTGATGAAGCAGAAGAGGAAGATTGCATTGAAGTGATCTATAGCTTGTTGGAGGAAAAACTTGATATGCCAGAAGCAAGAAGCAGCATCAAGATCGATCGAGCGCACAGAGTTTGGTAGGAAACACGATGGCCGCAGAAAACCGAGAGCCATCGTTGCAAAATTTAATTTTTTCCCCGATCGGGAGAAAATTCGCTTCAATGCGAAAAAATTAAGGGGAACAAAGATCGGTATCTCCAAACAGTTTCCCGAAGAGATTGAGAGAGTGCGTCAAACCCTCTACCCTGAGATGAGGAGAGCAAAGGCGGCAAAGCAGAGAGTGCGTTTGGTTCGTGATAAACTTTATATTAACAATGTGGAGTTTATTCCCCATAATAATTAAAGGTATTATCGGTCAATTATATTTAGTACGCATTTTATTATCTAATTGATTAAAAAAATTAAATGGCTTCTATAAACATAAACAAAAAAATATGTTCTGCATGTTTTTGTGAAATAGCCATTGATAAACGCGGCATTGTTTGTGTGCTGTGTGGGAGGTGGTTTCATGCTAAGAATATCTGCATTAAATCGCCTCTCACATGTCAACAAACGGAAATCGAAACATTCCACTTGTGCTTAAGCGACTCACTACCTTTTAGCTCAATAGATGATATAAACATAGATGATATATATTTTGGAGATTTTTCTCGACTTCAATGTGATCGATGAGGATATGGATAGATTGATGCAACTTAAATTTAACCCTATTGATAACTCACACACAACTACTGATAATGTTGATACGTACGACAACAACATGCTTCCTAACATTGATAATATTACATGCAAATACTACCTTCCAAATGATGTTTCGTGTGACATACCAAATAGTAATAATAACCTATTTTCTATTTTGAATTTAAACATAAGAAGTATAGTAAACAAATTTTTGTTAGAATCACTTAAATACTCATTTTCGATAATTAGTTTAACAGAAACATGGCTTGATGATGAAAACTTTACAGACTTTAAGTTAGAAAATTGTAGCTTCATTAGCTCAAACAGAAACAATAAAAAAGGCGGAGGAGTTGGAATGTTTATTTCTGATGATATAAATTTCAAACTTCTTCCTGACCTTAATTTCAACGAAGAGGGAATAATTGAATCGCTCTTCGTTGAAATAATTACAACAGTTGGCAAAAATATTGTTGTTGGCACGATCTATCGACCACCAAAAGGAAAGTTTGAAATATTTGAAACGAATTTAAGCAAAATTCTTACTAAAATTGATAAGTCAAAAAAAATAACTTACTTAATGAGCGATTTTGACATCGATCTCTTAAAAACTGAAAGTTGTGACTTTTCGAACAGATTCAGTGAGCAACTTTTTACGTCATCATTTTTGCCTCTTATTACAAGACCAACTAGGATAACTGAACATACCGCAACATTAATTGACAATATATTCATTAATGACCTAGAACAAATTTAATCCAGTAAGAATGGATTAGTTTTTAGTGATATATCAGATCATCTTCCAGTTTTTCATATTGCATCTTTCCCAACGAAAATGTACAGTTCTAAAGTTGAAACTTCGCAACATCAAAGAATAGTTAATAAAGCAAGTCTTGTATTATTTTCTAATTCTGTGAAAGATATATCATGGGATATTATTGTTGAAGACAATGACCCCTCTGAATCATACAAGAATTTCCATAATAAACTAATACAAGCGTTTGATAAAAGCTTTCCTTTAGTAAAATGGCAAAAACGAAATATAATTAATTACGATAAAAGCCCTTGTATGACTCAAGGTATTTCTAAGTCTATTGGAATTAAAAACAGACTCTATAAAAAATGTCTAAAAAACCCAAGTGAAAAGAACAAAACTATTTACAAAATTTACAAAAATAAATTAAAACATTTAATTAAAATTAGTAAAAAAGATTACTTTGAAAATCAATTTATTAAGTACAAAAACAATAGTAAAATGATATGGCAAACAATTAATAAACTACTGAATAGAAATAAAAAGAAGGAAAAACTTTCTCACGTGTTTCAACAAAAGAACTGAGATATTAATTTTTCTGACCCAATTGTAATTGCTAACAAATTTAATGAATATTTTGTAAATGTTGGTCCAAATTTGAAAAATATCTCAAAGGAAACTATAGAGAGAGTATGTTTGCTGAGCCTGTTACTGAACTTGAAATACTGACTGAGATTGATAACTTAAACACAAATAAAAGTGCAGGACATGATAATATAAGTGCCAAAATGATAAAAACTATAAAACAAGAAATCTGCAAACCTCTTGCACATATTTTCGATTTAACGTTTGATACCGGAGTAATCCCGGAATCACTAAAAATAGCTATCGTTACTCCTATTTTTAAAGCAAATGAAAGATACCTGTTTGAAAATTACAGACCAATTTCAGTTCTCACATGTTTTTCAAAACTACTTGAAAAAATAATGCATAAAAGACTAATTTTATATATTGAAAAACATAATATTTTATCTAAACATCAATATGGTTTCAGCAGAAATCGGTCAACTGAACATGCTATAATTGAACTAACCGACAAAATTTCAAAAGCTATAGATGATGGTAAATATACAATTGGTATTTTCCTTGATCTATCTAAGGCAAAGACACAGTTAACCACGATATTCTCCTAAAAAAATTTGAACATTATGGCATATGAGGAAATTGCCTAAAATGGTTTGAAAGCTACTTACATGAAAGAATGCAAATTGTTAAATTTGGTCATCATAAATCAAACAAATTGATTATATCTACAGGAGTTCCGCAAGGCTCTATTATTGGGCCACTACTTTTCCTGTTATATATTAACGATACTGAAAACTGTAGTAAAATTATATCCTTTGTTATGTATGCTGATGACACTAATGCATTTCACTCTGACAAATGCTTAAAATCATTAACACATGTTATGCAAGAAGAAATGAATGAAGTAATTAAATGGCTAAACGTGAATAAATTATCTATAAATACAACAAAAACTAAGTATATAATTTTTAAATCAAGAAATAAAAAATGCGACATTGAAATCGATATTAAACTTAATGATAACATTATACAACAGGCTTCTCATATCAAATTTTTAGGTGTAGTTTTAGATCGTGAATTAACATGGAAGAACCATATAAATTCGGTTGTTAAACATATAATTAAATCTGCGGCACTTATAGCAAAACTGCGACATTACACAAATAAAAATACACTTAAGTTGATTTATTATGCATTGGTTTATCCATATCTTACTTATGGGAATCTAGTATGGGGTAATACGTACCCAACAAGGCTACAGAAAATACAGAATATACAGAAAAAAATTATCAGATTGATAAGTTTTAAATCGTATCTTGAACACACTGAGCCATTGTTTCAGAACTTAAAGATCTTGAATATCTTTAAGATCAATGACTTTTTAAGTTGTTTATTTATGTACCGGTTTAAACGTCTACAAAACTTACCTGAATATTTTAATGGCTACTTTGCACAGAACAATGAAGTGCATCATTACAATACTCGAAATGCTAACAAATTTCATGTAAATTTTAGTAGAACAAATTATGCAAAACATTCTATTGTTAACAAGGGAGTTAAGATATGGAATTCACTCGATAATGAAATTAGCAGTATTACATTTTATTGTACTTTTAAGAAAAAGTCAAAATTATTTTTCTTGTAAAATATACTTTAATTGTTATTATCTGTAAACTTTGTTCAATTAGCTCATTATATTACTTTTACTTTAAAATTTTCCTTACTTTATATTTGTATTTGTAAATATTCCTATATTCTTCCGACATTATATGATTAACTTACCATATAAAACAATTGTAGAAATATTATAGAACTAGGGACCTTTGAACAAAAAGCCTGAAAGGGTTTCATGAAGGCTCCTAGCCCGTCATATTTTATTGTATACTTTAGATTGTAAATATTAACTTTTTCATATGGGCAAATAAAATTCAATTCAAAAAAAAAAAAAAAAAAATTCAAATATATTATTATATAATGTACTCCTTATTCAGAATAACTTTTATTCTATGACTATTATGTAACTGAGACATGCACATTTAGCTGGGATATGCCTAGGTATTTATAAACATATAAAGAATTGAGGATTGAAACTTGAGTAGATGCCAAGCTATAATATATTATTTAATTTTGATACAAGAAACACTGCCACTGGAATCTGGCAATACACAACTATTAACTATTTGGCATTAGTTACTGAATAAACATAATTTAATATAAAGACTTCAGGAGTCAAATGTAAGCTTTGAATTAAACTAATGTTTTCTATCACCGTTTTAAATATTGTCGCGGCAAATTCAAATTTTAAGCCGAAACATCAAGCACGTGCATTCTCAAAATTCACGAATGAAGATTGAAGTAGAAAATATTTCCTTTCAAAATTGCTCTATTATACATAAAACATAACAAGATTCTTAGCTGGATATTACTCAGTCATCCCTGATGTTTCATCTTCGCTTATTAAGGCTTCATCGGCTCGGCAAATTCAAATTTTAAGCCGAAACATCAAAGGTCATCAAACACGAGCATTCTCAAGATTCACGAATGAAGATAGCAAATATTTCCTTTCAAAATTGCTCTATTATACATAAAACATAACAAGATTCTTACCTGGATATTACTCAATCATCCCTGATGTTTCATCTTCGCTTATTCACGGTTAATAAGGCTTCATCGGCTCGAAATATCGAGCGAAATATTGTAACTTCGGAATCACGAGCTGTTTATAAAAAATGGCGGGGTGTAAATTCAGTGCTTCCACTTCCACTTTCAAAAAAATAATTTCCTTCCCAACTGCTCAAAATTTCCTTTTTTTTTTACAAAAATTCCTCATCCTCGTCCCCAGGCCCAAGCTCGGGCGGCCATCACAGTGGCCCTGGTTCAGGCTGTTGAGCAGTTGATTGTGATTGGCTCTTTTGCTCTAAAGGAATGTTGCGGGTGGGAAGGAAATGCGGGTTAACAATAAACAATGGCTGGCGCGAAGAGTGGCAATTATTATAAACTGGTATTAAATTATGGTAGAAATCAGATATTTACATGTAAATTTTTGCTTAAATTATGATATGGACAAATTCAAGACTGCTGGAAACTAACTACATGGATATTTGAAGGATTAGATACATTTGAAACGAATTGAATGATAAAGTTCAAGACTCGGATTATCAGTCACATTCACGACTATGGAAATTAATATATATTGTGTACCGTGTACGCAGATGTTACAATATTATTGTGTAAATTGTCGCCCTCCACCTATCTGTTTGCATCAACGCAATTTTATACATTGTACTTGACAATTTGAAGAGTCTAATTTAGAATGTAATCTACGAAAATTTAGTATTTATTAAGTACTTGATACACAAAGTTAATGGAAGCATTTTGTTCTGTTTGCACAATCACAATGCACAGTTCACAATGGAACCAGTGTTGTTTGAGAACCCCAAGCTCGACTGTTTAATACCCAAGGTGAAAAGCTGGCTTTTCACACACAAAATGTTGAAGGGATTTTGTAGATGGAATTAAATTATTTATCCAAACTATTGAATAAATTTATCCAAACTAGAATACAATCAATAACAATTCATGATTATATTTAAGTAATTTAACCAGTTATGTGTCAAGTCTAAGCTTATTTCACCATAAGAAGCATTTTAGCTACCTGTTGCTAAAGTTTGTTTAATTTAACACTGTCACTGAAACATTTTATTAATAAATACACCCTTCTGGAAAGTACATCACTTTGACTGTTCAGGTTTTGCAGTATGACATATCATCTTATAGGAATTCCTATACGAAATTTATCCTAATTTCCTGTAAGAATAGTAAATGACACAATGTTGTTCATCACTCTTAATTTTTTAATGCAAAAAAATATATATATATCTATAAATATTAAAAAATACATATATTACAAATTAATATAAATATTTATACGAGAAATTGGTTATACTAAACATTACAGATCAATTATAGTTTTCACCTATGGTTTAATAACAAGTCAAAACAAAAACATAACCTAAAGAAAACCATTGCAATCAATTATATGTACACAAGCACCATATTTATTGACCTTTGTTATTAAACCATAGGTAATGACCATAATTGACATGTAAAGTTAATTACATTGAGCTTCCCCATTGACGAGTAAAATCTTCTGGCGCTAGACAAGTAAAAAATAAAAAGGGCGCACTAGGGCACATTGCGGCTCAATGGGTTAACTACAGACATTGGCAGTTTTTTTATCAACCCATTAAGCTGCAGAGCTTTGTGGGCTATCCCCATTGACGAGTTAAACCGTCTGGTGTTAGACAAGTAAAAAAAATAAGTAGGGCACACTCAGGGACGTACACAACCGGGGGGTGGGGGCAACTGCCCCCCCCCAGAGAAAACTATATTTACGATTTTTAGAATGTCATTGTTAATTATTCTTTGGATATTTAGGACTTTTTTCGGCATATAGGCCTTACTGCCCCTCTGGTGAAAAAATCCTGCATACGGCCCTGGGCGCATTGTGGCTCAATGGGTTAAAATTTGCCTTGAGCAAAACATAGTCCTCAAATAAGTTATTGACTACTCTAGTTAAAAACAAGCAACAAGTCACTTGTAACATTACTCAATAAATATTTTTATATACTAAATGTTTTTTGAATATGCCCCTTTTGCAAATTATTTGCTGGGCAATAATATTTTTAATAACTAGCCTGGTGTTTCTGTTTTTGACTATTGTTCTTGTTTGCCTTTCTGCACTTTGCAACACTTTACAGTGTTGTTTTTGTCCTCATCACAAGATCGAACCTCTGAGGCCTTACATCCATTGTTGGCGAACCTCTGAGGCCTTACATCCATACTTTGTTGATACATACTGTAAGCTATAAAAAGACAAATAAATTTATTTAATAATGCATACATTTTGATACAGCTGCTGATAACAGAAAAATAAGGGAAACATTTCCCCAAGACCCTAACATGGCAAGTACACTTAATAGTGATTGCTTAATGCTAATTATATTTTCAATAAACTTTCCAACCAGTTGGTTTTTAGGCAAGGGGTCTATTTACCGTCTATACATATTATGTATTATATACAAAAATAGCAAAATGAAGTATTTTTAATAGTACCCACCTTTCATTTCTTGATCATGATCATCATGGCGTAAAACAACTGCCTTAACACCCATGTCAGTTTTTAGCTTGTCTATTTGGTCGCCCACCAGTGCATTTAATGGGGAAATCACGATTACAATTGTTTCTGGCAACACGGCAGAAATATTTCTTTTTCTCCAATTAATGCAGTCGAACATGGACGGTAAAAGTTGGTATATCAACGATTTAACATCCCTTCCATTTACTATTTGACGAATATCTTCTTTCTGCTCTTCCTTTAACTTAATTTGAGTATTATTTGTTTTTGCAAGTGCAAAATATATTGCTTCTGCTTTCCTCGTACAGTTGCATTCATACTAGCGGCTAAATCGAGGAATGCACATTTACATGACGCCATCTTGAATTCATTATTAACTCGGGACATTTGTGGTTATCTTATGATAATAAT
>CACRXK020003490.1:0-36001 GCA_902702795.2 Paramuricea clavata | reverse complement strand
GGAATAACTTGTAACTTAAGAAATTCAAATACTCCGGCGTGAGAAAACAGTTCAGAGAATGGCAACTTTCGCTGTTGAGGTTCTCCATAAATTGTTGAAAACTTTGACCAGCATATGTGCATTATTTATTTGGGTAAGATGTTTGAAAATTTGTACTATTTAAACGACCCAAAAATAGTAAACAGAAAACACCCGTACCCGTTTGTCGTTTACGTGTAGACCACGGTTTACCACGGGGAAACGGGTAGAAATTACGGGTAAAATTGCTGACATCAGCAGAAATTGGTAAACAAAATGGCGATACTCGTACCCGTAAACCGGAACCGGGGTATCTTAACCTCTCTATTATGCATATTAACGCGCCGGCTTGCGAATTTCATAACAAAAAAGCAGAGCTTTTATCGGGTGTAACAAAATAATAAACGGCGGAAGGCAAGGCTATACTATTCGTCAAAAGAAAATGATTTCAACAAATTTCGATAATTGAATATAATACGAGATATAGCCTTTTGAGCGAGAAACCTTTATAGATTCCTATGTAAAGTGAGGTAAAATGTTGTAATATTCAATCGCAAAAAGCAGAGCGAGTAGGCAAAGAAATGAGAACTTTTTTTCTTAATGTGTTACTATCCGACCGCTACTTCTGGAACCAATTTCAACAAATATTCAAAGATTTATATATAGCATGCTATATTGAAAATACTCCGCTCGCCTGATAATAAACATAGGGCATTGCGCAGCCATTGTTGCGTGGGTGCTCGTGGTAACGTGAAACCTGAGAAATGAAAATGTCCGTGACTTCTGGCCATGAGGGACTGGATCGATGGTTTAAGGTCGTCACGGCATGCTGGGAGCTGGGTCGAAATTTTCTGGTTGAAACCTTTGCTTGTCTTACAACGGCATAGGAGTCTGGGAGGGGACGAGAAAAGTAGGGAGGGAATTAAGGGTAAGGCAGACTAAGACAGACTATCAATACCGCTCGAACACGCTGTTGCGGTCACCCTGCCTATAGTCATGTATATTATTACCTCCGCCAGGAGGTTATGTAATCATCTGGGTTTGTTACCTCCGCCAGGAGGTTATGTAATCATCTGGGTTTGTATGTGTGTGTGTATGTGTGTGTGTGTGTGTGTGTGTTTGTCTGTGAGCACGATAACTCAAGAAATACGAAACATATCCGTACGAAATTTTGTGAGTGCATTTCCCATCAGCTAAGGAAGAACTGGTTAAAATTTGGTTGAATTTGGTTAAAAATTGAACGAGAAATGAACAAAATTTTGTCTTGCTTTTCCCGGTCAATTAAAAAAATATTACTGAATGCGTAATTAGGACGTGTATAATTTATGCACACAGTACTAAGACAATAATGAGATGATAAACCTCATTAAGCTTCGGCCTTCATTATCTATTGTCTTAGTTGTATTTCACGCGACCGAAATTCAATGTCTAAAACAAGGCTTACGGAGTTACGCATTATTACGTTTAGCAAAGTGCCAGTCCATTCAAATTCTAACAACATTAGATTACTTCAATACAGGGTGTATAAAAAAAACGCAACCTCGGAATTTCCCAAGAAATCGACATTGTTTTAAAGACAAAAGATTTTAGCTGCCTGGGAATTTAAAATAGCACAACTGTGAAAATTACTGCACGCGCGAGTGCATAAAGCAAAATTTATGCATTTATTTAATGACACTTAATAAGTTTTTATTTTACAAGTACTGTACAGTACAACAACAGTAATATGATCTATTAGCAATTCGATTTCAATTCGCGGGGGCCTAAAATCTTTTATGCTTAAGAATTGCAAAGTGGTTTTCTTAGGAAATTCCAAGGTTGCGTTTCACTTCCGAGTAACGGGCGGAGGTATGCAGTCTCTGAGTGCCCTCTAGTTCTTGTTCTTGTTATAGTTTTGTGTATTGTAATATGGCGAAACTAATAAATAAATAAATAAATAAATTTCCCCCCTCACATCTTGGAAGCCTGATCACCAACAGATTGGGATCTCAATCGGTTTTATATATATGCGACGAAGCAACGGCCAATATACAGAGTGTATCAAAAAAAGCGCAATCCTCGACTGAAATGTAAATTGCTAAACAAATAATAGACGAAAACGTTAAAGTTTACATTCATTTTAAAGCGTAGCCATTCAGCTTTCTAACAGTGGGTTGTTTCTTAAATTTGACTCATTGGTTCGCGGGTTATAATACTTTACGTTATTGCGATTGGAGATTAAAAAAATTGAGATGGAATAACAAATCGTTCTCATGAAAATAACTGATTTTTTCATTAAAACAAAAAAATGTTGCATTTTAATAAATGGATTATAACAATAAGTATAATTACGGCTTTTCTTCCACTATTTTTAACACAGTTTGAAACTTCAAGTGCGATATAATTTTGGCTTGGACCACCTAAGCTGACTGACATCAGCTTGCTATAATTTCTGTTTACATTACATCGCAATTCGATGACACTCTGGCTCAGACACCAGAATGTTTTGATTCTATGATTTTTAGCATTCGTTTGGGATTTTCAAACAACCTGGTCTCTTTTAAAATACTTTTAATTTGTTCTTACGTGGTTTTCCAGATGTAGTGACGACAACATTAAAGTTTAAAGAAGAAAATTCTAACATTTAAACCGACTAAACAATAACATAGTAAACTTGCATAATTAAACAGCAACTAAAAATGATAGGTTTTACTAAATCTTTACCTGTGCAATTATTACTAGCATTGGAGACAAGGATAATAGTTTGTTTGAAAGAGAAAAGAACAGGCTTTGAAGTAAGCCTAAAAGCGTTTAACTAGAAATAGTATTTCGAAAGTTATTAAGCACAAAAGATGAATTGCGTTTATTTTGATACACCCTGTAGACTTGTTTAGATCAAAATTTAGTCTATTACGCAAATGGTCAATTGATAAAACTAGAATAGTGAAGCGAATAGTGCGAATAGTCGACGAATAGTACGAATAGTCCGCGAATAGTCGACGAATAGTACGAATAGTCCGCGAATAGTCGATGAATAGTACGAATAGTCCGCGAATAGTCGACGAATAGTACGAATAGTCGACGAATAGTGCAAAAGAGACTTTGCAAGGCTTTGCAGCAGTGCTGTAGAACTAAATTTACCGGGGGAGGGGGGCTCAATTGACAAACATGAAATCGTGAAAACATTCGTTGACGTACGTCAATGACGTCATACGTAACCGGTAAAAATTACGGGAACCACTGAGTATTTTAATAAAATATAAAACAACGGTAACTTCGAAAATAAACATTTTAATATTCTAGCTTTCGACTAAAATCCAGTCATCGTCAGGAAACATATTTCATATTTTTTTAATTTATAATCATTCCTAATGGTAAGTGGTAACCATATGAGTCATGAATTTTACTGATGGAATTTTATAGGAATTTTACTTGTAAGTTGTGACGTTGTAACTGAAGATTTAAGGGCTTAAGTGATTTCGTGTGCTTGGAAAACGTGATTTACATCACGAAACAAGAGAAGGTATCGATCTATTATTTAAGCCCGTTTTTGGGCGAATTTGTTCGCGCGAAGCGAAAACCAAATTTCGGCAATGTGATTGGTCAGCGAAAAAATTCGCCGCGAAAAAGTTGGATCAGTTCCTACTCTTTTACTTGTCGCTTCGCGCGAACAAATTCGCCCAGTGGAAAACGTCATTCTAGTGATTGTCATTCTACTTCCTGTTAAATATTTGCTAAAACTCAGTGGTCCCGTAATTTTTACCGATTACGTATGACGTCATTGACATCAACGAATGTTTTCACGATTTCATGTTTGTCAATAGAGCCCCCCCCCCCCGCCCCGCTTCGGTAAATTTAGTTCTACAGCACGGTGGAAAGCCTTGCAAAGTCTCTATTGCACTATTCGTCGACTATTCGTACTATTCGTCGACTATTCGCACTATTCGTCGACTATTCGTACTATTCGTCGACTATTCGCACTATTCGTCGACTATTCGCGGACTATTCGTACTATTCGTCGACTATTCGCGGACTATTTGCACTATTCGTCGACTATTCGCGGACTATTCGCACTATTCGTCGACTATTCGCACTATTCGTCGACTATTCGCACTATTCGCACTATTCGCTTCACTATTCTAGTTTTATCAATTGCCATTCAATTTGTTAATGAAAGTTTTTAAACTATTGTTGCCATACTGAATTTAAAAACGCTCAACTTGGTATGCAATAATTATTATAAAATGCTCAATTTGGTACACCAATTTGGCATACCGCTAAACGATAGGTAATATTTACTTAGATTGCAATATATAATAATAACGCCGTTTAATACAGGGAAGGAAATGATATCAACAGAAATGTTGGAAAATTGGATTACATCTTTCAATTCGATTTTTATTTTTCACGAGATATAGGACACTGATAGGTGTTTAATTTAGTGAGTGAATTCACGTAAACCCAGCTATTTATTGACGGTTAGGGAGTGTATACCGCAAAACCTTTCCTAAAGAAACGTCATAATGACGTAGCGTTCAAGCAGCACTGCACGGCTGCGCGGGGGCAATAAATCGTTCGTTCACTTCCTCTCAAAATGTCAGATATCGCATATCACAGATTAGTACAGTTCTGTATTTTAACAACAAGCGCTTGAATTAGGCGCTAACACGTGTGCATTTCCGATTTATACACGTTACGTTAATAAAATCTTGAAGTTTAGCGTATATACGTCTTAAATATTGCAGCTAAGGTCTCTATTTTGGCCAAAAGTTGTAGGGTTGCGAAATGGCTTCCAATGTCAATTTTGTGTCGGCACAATGATTCCAATTGTGAGCCAATCAGCGTGCCGTATTTAACTCGCACAACAAAGAGGTAAAAAAGGCCTCTTTGTCAACGCCACTAGATACTAATATTTATAATGCCGCCTACGTCGAATCTCATAAATTTACACGGAATTGTTGGGCTTATTTGCCAGAATAAGCCTATCTGTTTATGCTAGTATACTTAAACCATGTTTTTAACCGGGTATTAATTTAATAAAACGGTGATAAAGAGCGTGTATAATTTGATAGGCGGTCATATTTTGCCAATGCGTCTTGTAAGCGTTTTGATTGACACGAACAGCCTCGAGTTCTAATCCGCGCTTCTGATTGGTCGAGAGACCAGGGGGCAAATTATTATAGACTTGATGTGTGAGTCGTATTTGAATGAATGTCGAACCATAGACAGAAACAGTAATTTTCATGCGCGATTTTTATTTGGAAATCCATCAAAGGGATTAAATTGGATACTACAAGAAGATTTATTGAGATACTATTGTGGCGTATGAACATTTGTGCTGGCTAAAAGAATAAAAGAATACAATTTATAAACAAGACAAGCTCAGACAAGTTACATTTGCTCGCTTTTGTGTTGTGTACGGGATTTTGTTGTTTAAAACGGCGTTTTCACGGGGAGTTTTAGACGTATTACACCTCTCTGGTTAAAGGATTGAACCGGTAAGCGATACAGTTGTATTATTGGTTTTCTGTTTTGTCTTTAAGCGGCAAAATAGCGTTTACAACTTATTATAAAGTCTATGCTTTGATGTTCCGGATATTGTATTCAGTGAAGCGAATTATTGGTGAACTAAACTGTAGTGTGTAGTACCTTATTCATTTATCCGTGGCCTTATTTAATTGTAGGGTTAACTGTGTATTTATATAAGCTAGTTACCATTGTCTAGGCTTATTACGAATCGTCGAGCTAACATAAGGATTATGCCAAGTTTTGTTTATAAATTTTGGTACAAATAGTGAGAGAGTAATAATGGCTCGTATATGTGAATTAATAGTGTATTTCTTTTAAATATAAGTAAATAAATCCCACTAGGGGATTGTGTGTTAGTACCCTAGCCTTTTTCCAAACCTCTATAACCCTATTTCAACAAGTACGGCTACTTGTTTAACGTTTAACACATAGAATACCGAATATATGTTGAAGCTGTTTACATTTCGCTGCGAGCGTATTTTGTATCTCGCGAGGTTGGCTTTTTGTTCTCAAACTTCTAATATTGTGTCTATCTTGGCCGAAACAAATGCAATTAGCTTTGTTTGTGTTGAAAACTAGTATTTAAGGTTAGTTTAGTGTTGAAATATGCTCAAATCGACTGTGAAATTATGCCTTTGTATTCTCAAGTTTACAGCTCAAAAAAACGCGATCATTTGATTTCGTCCCCCCTATAAATGTAAAAGCTTAAAGATTATACTGTATTTATCACCCCTGATAGAACGTTTATATCTCAGTTTATATAACTTTTGTATGTTTCTACTAATATACCGAGCAATGAGTGAATCTATAGCGTTCCGATATTGAGCTACATATAAAAATACTGCAGTTTGTTTTTGCATGCCTCCGCGAATTATATCCAGAAAGTTTCGGCGTTCAATTTCGGATTGCATTTTATATCCCAGATTTTATGACTATTTTTGCAAGCACGACTAACATTTTAATATACATGCGTTTAAAATATTTAGCGATAGTTTAGTGATATAAACTTTAATTCTTACCTGAAAATGCTGGGATTGCGTTTGTATTAAATTTGAAGTGTCATGTAAAGTGTAATATTAAACCTTTGTACAAAATTTGCATGTATTTCGATATTTTGCAAAAGTTTCAAAATTATTACACTGTTTAATATGCAAGTTTGCAAATAACAATTCCCAAATGTATACTGTATGAAATTTTGAAAATGACTGCCACATGTTTATAAGGCATATTTTCATTGATTTTTTTATGCACAGCTGCTTAATTTTATGCTAAATATTTTGCCTCTAAACTTTTCATAGACAACCTCTAAACTCTATTGTGATTATTTGTAAATACACTTCAAAATTTACACCCCTAAATTAGCTCACTTTAAAAGCGAACTTTGGGTTTAAATTTCGATATACAACTGTTTATGTCAAGGGCTCCCCTTTGCAATTTGAATATGTTTACTATCAGCCGCGAATTTTTGCGGTCAAAAGCCCAATTTTTTCCTCAAAACGAGAATTTAGACTGCTTTATAGTTAAACCGGACAAGAATGTAGTTTAAATGATTGTTTTCGTGCTAAATTAGTGCGCATTTAAGTTAAAAATTATAGCATATATTAAATTTGTTAGTGTTTACAAGTGAGATACATGCACGGAACTCATTTGCTGACAAACCAGCCAATTTCCCCAAGCATTTACTGCAATTTATGCTCTACATTTTATACAGCTTACAGGAATACAGTTTAAATACTTGCATTAATGCGAAATAATTGTATTTGAAAATGAAATTCTACGCTTTCTTTGGGGGAGTCCTCGGAGTCAAGAAGACCTTTTATACAAGCAAAATTTTTTGCCCAAACGAGAAGTATAAGCCTATTCTACATATATATTTCACAACAATGACATGGTAATCTCTCAATTGATGCGAAATTACTATATTTAACTTGAAATTTCTGAAATTTATAAGCTGTAATTTGCTAGTCCTCAAAATGTGTAAAAGAAAACGAAAATATGAGAGATATTTTTATGCAATTTCCTGTTTGGGTGACACGCTGTTGGATATTGACCAATCAAATAGCTTGTTCACGCTTGTATTTTACAATTGAGGCTATCTTGTTACCCTTTCCTGTCAATCAAGTGAGATTTTAAGAAAGACGAATTAATAAACACTAAATGCAATTATCATAATATTCTCTTACATAACACGTTACCCTATGGGTCGATAAAACGTAACACGTATATCATTTTGCAACTGTTTCTAACACTAAACAATAATTGTGTTTATGAGAATCGAAGACTTGATCTATACTATAGATCATGTATGCAGATTTTCTAAAACCTGTAGTGTTACTATGGGCAACAAATGTCCTACTCGGGTATACATGGTATTCAGTATCAATTTCTTAAGCAAATTAAAGGGTTGTTGGATTATAGACATTGACTGATATATTTCGATGAACATCATACTTTATTTAAAGATTGTCAGGGTATGTGATAATTCAATATGTTTAGCCATACCTGACTGGTACTCCAACAATTTTTGCCGTGTACTTGAGCTGGTATGAACTTAAAAGTCAAGGTGTACCTAAGGCTACTTCCGAGTCTTGCGTTTTATACATACGTATATAATGCACGGTCTTTGACGGGAAAAATTAAACCTTTCTGAATTTTATATATTTAATAATTACTAAACACTTATAACAAAGTTAACAACCTTGTTTGATCCCAAAATATGTCGGATGTGTGGAATTTACATTGTACAGCTAAAGTTATTGACGGTTTTGAATACCTTGGAAGGTTTGTTAGTTATTGCTAGAAGGAAAATGTAAGTACGTGAGTAGCAAATTCTTGTGTACCTACGTGGTACTCGGCTAAGAACAAAGAAGTACCAGACCGTAATTTTGGCCTGGCGTACCTCTGGTACGTTGGTACACGAATTATCACACCCTGGTATACTATCTAGTTTCGAAGCCTGCTGAAATAATGGCTCAAGCATTGCTAAACCTTGTACTCAATTTTTTCTCTTTATTAATCTGTCCTCAACTCTCTGATTTTCATTGTTTTTAACATGTATCTGATGCCGCACCTGTTCTGCACACCTGTACTTAGATACAACACATACTTAGATATTTAGAGTTCCTGACAATATAGCACCCAGAATTTTACAAGTCACTTCTCAGAATGCCGGAAATGCACAATTTTGTTGTACCCCCCCCCCCTCCAAAAAAAAGGATGCATTCCATTTGAATTCCAGTTTAAAAAAAATGATCAGACAATTGTGTATACTGTTCCAAATTTGGAACTTTGAAACATTTCATTGGTTTAGGAAATTTTCAAAGCATTTGGGTTAAATTATTGTGTTATTTCAAAGGTCGTAGGTTTGATTCCCACCATGGCCAGGCATATTTTTCAAGCTTGCCCGGTGTGGATATACACTCAGAGTAACATCATCACAAGCATCAATAGTGATCAGTGTTTGTGATTCGTTTGATAAAAAGATGACTTCCAAAGTTCATTGTCTTTTATTATTATTATGATCAACCAATCACAAACCCGTTGGTGGGGATTTTAGGGATTTTGTCAAAGGGATTTTCAAGGGGTTCTCAATGTTATAAGGAAGAATTACTACTAAATTAGGAGCCACTGTACGATGTATCATCATTCACCTTGTAATTCTATAGCACAAGTGTTGGGAAACAACTTGAGTTTTTCCTGTGTTGAAGGATATATCCAAAAAGCAGGATCTCTTGAGGTCAGGTGATCTTCAGGAGGTATTGAATTACAATAGATTGATGATTTGGTAAAAAGCAAAGAATACTTGCAAGTTTTGTGTCATTTCCTCAATATTATTATAAGTTTAGCTGGGAAAATATAACTAATTGTCCAAAACTAATTGTCCAAAATTTAATAAATTAACTAACATTTTTCTGTGTTTTGTCCCAATGGGCTACTTGAAAACTTTCTATTTATTTATTTATTAAACTTTGCCACTTACAACAAACAAGTGTCAGGATCACCACAATATACACCAATTACTGTGGGCCCTTTAAAAATTGCTAAATTTTAAGAATACAACACAAAACAATATATATTGCAATACAAAACTACATTGCACAGTACAATATTGAATATTATGCAGTGCAATGCAATACAATACAACGCAACGCAATGCATACATAGCAAGAACAAGATTCAACTTCTCCCGCCACCAACAATATTATAGTTTACTGAGCTAACCAATTACATGCACACCAGGTCAGCGAGAGGTAGCGGTAGTGGTGGCCAAAAACAAGGGCATTAAAGTTGTCAACTTTTGGAAAACTCTTAAAATTGCAGATATGTAAAGTTTTCTTGACAAATGCACATGTGCTTTGCTGTCTCTCATGGGATCTACCCGGGTGTCATATGATAGATTACACGCTTCCGGAAAGTAAGTCACCTTGGTCACAGAGACTTGTTTTCCTAATTGACGTAAGGCTTTAACTAAGGTCACACACACAAAAACGAGGCTCTATATGGCTAGTGACGTACTTTCCGGAAGGGTGTATTAGTTTGTTATGCAAAACAATTTATTTCATGAATGATTTAAGACTGTTTAATTAAGGATCTTAAATGGTTTAGTGATTGTATTCGACATTGTAATGAACAGGAAACTGCTCTATGCATGTGTGGTCCAGTATGGTTATTTATGGTATGCACGATTCCCAAAAGAAGTCGGTGCCCACCACATTTTCCCTGCCTATAATGTTGACAATCGCTGGAAATGATTTCCTTAACAGCTCTCCAAACGGTCAGAAATGCCGTTTCAAAGGGTCTGAATTTCAAAATCTTTCAAAAGGGAGATGATGTCAGATCCTATCTGCTTAGATCCTTCAGCACCATAGAGCCATCTATTTCTTTCAAAACCTCTCCTCCAAATTCAATTGGGGCCCCTGGGTATGTGTTGTTGCCAAGGAAAGTTTTTGCTGCAAAAGAACAGTAGTGTAGGATTTCGAAATGTTATTCTAGAGGATTAGGACGTTTTCCAGTCAGATCTAAAATCACCTTAAGTCGGATGAAGCCCAATAATCTGGTAATAATGGCTTCTATGATTTCAACAACTTCACATTGGTCTGAATGAACAGCTTGCTATTTGTTTGCAAGGGTTTCGTTTCTGGTAGATCAAGCTCATTTTATGAAGAAATATTGATTCTTTACAGACTCTTTGACACGACTTCTAATTTAATACAACATATCATACTCTTGTACTTTTTTATTCTGGCGCTCTTGTACGTTTTTATTCTGGCTATTAAGATTAAGATTCATGTACTGTGGAGGCATTATTCTACCAATAATTGCTACATGTATACACTGAGAACAAACTGATGTATACATTAACTATAGTACTACAATAATAATTGTAAGAAAACGTCACTTTCTAGAGTGTCATATTGTAACAAATATTTCAACCCAGAATGCACAAAGTCAATTCAAAACATGTGGCTCGATTACTACAAGGTCTGTAGTCTTTGCTTTATAAAACATTGAAATCCTTTACACAACATAACTTAGAAAACGCAAGACAGAAAACCTTGATAGATAATAGCGTGACAAAGTAATCCCAGCACTTGATACCCAATCAATTTTCCTAATACCACTTCACCTTAAGATGACATAAGGTATGGACCATACAGGAAGAATATTAACATTCTGACTGAATCAGGGTCGCAGATTCCATTGCCGCCAGAGGGGCCTACAGGGTCTGAAATTTGCAGTATCCCGATATCCACGGGATGCTAAAATTTGGCTTTGGATACCAAACTGTGAATGACTTATATCCCAACTGGATACTAAGAAAATTTCAAACATTGATAGCTTTTGAATACTGTCTATGAGTTTGCCACACAAGCCTTTCCTCATATAATGTGCATTTTTGTGTATTAATGAATTGTCTAGTTGTTCACAACTTGACTGTTGAATCTCCTGTTGTTATTGTAATTTGTAACAGCGAGAGTTATTGGATTGGACAGGGTATAATACTTATGGTAACCAATATCCAGAAGTAGGATACTGCATTCTCAGGGGGGATACTAAACTTTGAATCCTGGTATCGCAGTTGGATACTGAAAAGATATTTAAATTTCAAACCCTGGCCTATAGTTGTGTCAGCCACTCCTAGTTAGATCTGAAATTGTATATGATCTTCTTCTTGAAATTCAGGGCCATCGCCATAGGGATCGTGTGGGATGTTGCCATAGGGGTGGTGTGGGATGTCGCCATAGGGGTGGTGTGGGAAACATCTTGTCGGCAAAGTAAGGGATTTGTCAGGGATGTCGCCATAGGGGTTGTGTGGGAAACATCTTGTCGGCAAAGTAAGGGATTTGTCAGCAAATTGTTTTTGTAGTCGGCATTTGTGTGGCTTGGATTAAAAAGGAATAGTCATAGCAAAAATTTTGATAAATTAACAAAAATTACTGAAAAGAAATTATGGTACATTAATGCAATTTTTAGAAAAGAAATATTTAATTAGCGACTGAAATGTTGTTGGACAATGTGATACTACACCCCTGCTTCAGCCTCGTTGCTACAGCCTGGCTGAAATTTCCATCAGTACAAAACCATTCAACTGTTAGTTGTATCAAGCATAAAAGACCTCCAGTGGCGGAAATTCACTTTTTCTAGGCAAAGCCTCCTAAATTCGACAAAACTCTCAAATTTCCGACATAATTTTGCACTGTTTTAGCCCTCTTTAGGTCAAAAATTTCCAAAAATTCGATCAATTTCCGTGAAGGTTCGAGCCCCACCAAGATTTCCGCCACTGAAGACCTCTGTGGCAGGGGTTTTATTTCTGCAATATACACTTGTCTCATTTTTTTTACAATCATATGTCAAACGAATGCTTCAAGTTGACTCCACTAAAAACTGCAGGTTTACTTTGAGTGTTTACTTTTGCCACTCCAGTTTCCATCTGTTGGTAAAGGCGCATTTCCACTCAGGAAAATTTTCTGCAGAAAGAAAATTTCGTAAAATCTGATTGGCCAACACAAATTTTCCGTCGGAAAAAAACTTGAAGTTGAAAATGTTCAACTTTTAACAATGATATTTTCGAAAAATTTTCTGTTCGTGGAAAATTTTCTTGAGTGGAAATTTGCCTTAACACTGTATCAATAAGGGATGTCACTTACAGTACTTCAGCTCTCTCAGTTTAACCTTGACTTTTTATCTTTTAATCAATTCTCATATTACTCCCCTATAATAATGTTTCCCAACCCACCCTGCGGAAGCGTGTGCAATTAAGCAAAGCCATGACATTCAGTATGCGTTCACTTGTAACTCTTTGATACTAATAGTGTTCACAGTAAAAAAAAAACAATTAAACCCACAAGCTCAAAGGTGAAAGGTTCACCCTTTACCCATAAAATATAATCCTTTAACATTGAGATAAGTTTTGTGGGCGGGAACTGGAGTCCACAGAGAGGAAGCTGGTCAACTCGGCCCACTGACCAATTCGGCCTATACCATCTTGGCCCAATTGTTAACTACTGCCTTGACATATTAGGAAAGGTAATATTTTACAAAAGCTAGCACCAAACCAACATAGCCACTTGCAGTTACATTGGGCGTACAGATGAGTAAAGTTCGAGAACATTCAGTTTGAATCTATCGAAGTTTCAAATTCTCGATCTGTCCGTTTCGATACCAAATTACTGATCATTCAAGTCTCTCTCAAAATTTGCAAAGATAGAACGCAGTCATGGCTCCTAGCTTGTTTAGTGGTTAGATTAGTCAGTTTACGAGCGGGCGGAGTTGTTCCTTGAACGGTGGGCCGCGTTGGTTAGTGGGCCGAGTTGACAGTGTAAAGCCACAGAGAAAAGCCACCAGCATGCTTTAACAATCTCTTGTAGAGTTATGCAGTCCACGGCAAAAATCACACCCTCAGGGTTGAAAGGTGTTTGCTTAGACAAATACACCCCAAACCTCTTTAAATGTAAAGCCCAATCCATTTAAAGTTTGAATCAAATATGCCAAACGTTTTCCACATTTGTGGCTTGCCCCTAATATTTCTAAAAGGCAGGTGTAATTCTTATTTTTCATTGTCAATCAAATTTGCTGTATAATAAGATAGCAGGTGTATTCAACCAATCAAAATACGGAACCTAAGTGAGAATTTGTAAACATTGCAAGGATTTGCATATCTAGCTTCTAGTTAGAGTTTGTGTTTTTCATCATCGTTGCTGTTGATGATTAAATTGTATAACCTCTTGTGCATTTTTGTATGCTATAGTTTATAAATACAGATTTCTGTTATGCCTATTTGATTAAAGTGTGAAGGAAATCCTATTTTCCTTACAAAACCTCTATGTGGTTTTGCCAATTTAATAAGTCACTTCAGAGCTTATATTTGAATGTCACTTTTCAACCAATAGCTCGATTCAAATTTCAAATTTTGGCCAATCGTCTGCTGTATTGACTTGACAGCATTTGGTTTTGACACAAGTTGTTATCAAAATATGATAATTAGCACATTGCTACTATATTCTCCATGGATATGGGTCAGTAGTGGAAATATGCTTCTAACTTTTAAAATGGACTATCACTTATACACTATATTCCATCTTCACAGGTCTCACTAAACACTAACTGCGCATAGTTACTTTCATACACTGAGGAATCTTGTGAAGCTTTGGACTTTGTTTTCAACTAAAGCAAAATATCAACAACGAGCCATCGTACTACAGGTGCAGTGAGTCGTAGTTTTTTAAAAGAATTATAGTTGTGTTATTGCGTTGTTTCTTTCGCGTCGTATTGTATTTGTTTTGAAATAGCGCTGTTTGGATTTAAGTGTTGATATTATGTAACATAAAGTGTTTATTGTTGCCTGTGTATTGTATATGCTAAGAAGGTGTATTCAATATAGATAGTTTAAGCTTTATCTACCTCCCCTTGTATTTAGCGTGAGTTAGTTGTCTATTGTAATACAGTACAGTATATGTCTGTCTTTGGTATTTTAATAAATCACTCCACAAGTTTATTATTCTTTCATAATTATGATGCAAAACCTTTAAAAAATTGATAGTTAAAATGCGTATTGGATAAAGGCTCTTCAAATGTAAACGACTGGTGTTTTTGTAGATGGACATTTTTTGAGCAGAAGATTATTGTCAATTTTCAGACCTACTAATGAGGAACAGTTGTGAAAAATGTAACTGTAAGAATTGAACATTTAACTCTGATAGGAATTGGACATGCAGCTCTGTGATTCTGGTGCAGTACTCTATATAATCTGCCACTTAAAATTTCCATCTATAAAAAGTCTATAGCCACACTTAGTTGTATCGAACGAAATGCCTAAAATCTTGTTATTTCCACAATATCATGTTTCCAACTTTCGGCTCAAGACCCTTGGGATGCACTCTCCAGCTTTGTGGGTCCCTTTTGGGCTTGGGGCAAAATGCCCTCTCTGCCCCCCACCTCGACTGCCCCCACCTCGACTGCCCCCCACCTCGACTGCCCCCCACCTCGACTGCCGCGGTCATGTTCATAGGGGGCGCTTTCCATTAACATGGCCAGAACGGTCAAATTGTTGAATGGAACACAAAACATTTGGTCTTCGGACCTATCTAACCGGAAAATTTAGATAACATTAGAATGAGGTCCATTTTCGCTAGATATTTGAGAAACATAGACCAGATCTTTCCATTGATACAGAGAAAAGAATTCGGGTCTGACGGGTCAGGCTATTGAATGTGGAAAGTGCCCGTAGTAAAGACAGTTCTCATAACAAGCTTTTGTCTCTGCTTTGAACTAACTGAGAATATTTTAACCTTGTCAACCATGGCAGATTATTGTAGAATACTTCTTGTACAGTACCTACACTGGGTCTTAGATATGAACTTCTTATAATGTAGTGAAAGAAATTGTCAATGTTAGTCTAGTATCAGAGTTGATTCCGTGAAGCCTAATTCAATCATAATCTGAGAGATATCTGATCCACTTGTATGCGAACACTCGTGTAAATATTGGTGCACCAAAAACGATGACAGAATAACACTTTTAACTCCTTGAAATTCACAGTGTATGTTATCCAGATCTGAACTCACAAATACGTGCAGAAGATTTTAAATTTTTCATGGCTTGAAATAACAGCCGATCACCGATCAATGATCGGCACGAAATTGCTTATGATCGGCGGAAAAGCAGGGTTTCCAACCTGAAAAAGCAGGGAAAGTCATGACTGCCGATCACCATGGTCGGGAACTTTGGGAACGTTATTTCAAACCCTGGTTTTGTACATTGGTGTATGGAGGGTAATGTTTGAGCTGTAGTTGCTCCAGCCCTCAACAAAAATCCGGAAAATTTTAGTCCTAATCACTGGAGAATTTGAAACACTTGAAACACTGTGGAAATTTAAAAAAAAAATTTCACACTTCCATGCATAGATAGCATAGTATATGGATATTTTACAGAAATAGCGTGGAAATTTCAAATAAAACCTATAGAAAACCATCGAAATGGTTTTCGTGGAAATGCAAATTTTCCAAGTGATCATTGATATTGTAATGCAGTAATATTGTTTGTCTCTCAAGGTCAAAACCAAAATTGTCGGAGTTCAGGAAACATAAAATATTCGCACATCGCTGTATGCGGCGTAGAATGCGTGTATAGTTGCTCCAGCATTCTTGCCCCATAAAATTCCAAGAAAACTGATAGGAAATCCTGAAAATGTGTTGCATGACTCGCTTCGAAATGAAACTCATGTTCCACTTGAAATGTGTTAAGCCCCCAATGAAACGAGTTGATGAGAGTTGCCAGTCACGCACCGCCACAGGGGACATTTCAAGCTCTAGATTCACAAAATAAAGGATTGATGAATGTTCTAAATACGTTTTAACTTCAATAGAATACATGATAGTGTTGGGAAAGCATTAAGAACATGGTCGCGCAGCAGCCCATCTCGTTTGATGGGGAAGGTTCATTCAGGTCAAGAACATGTATTGTGTTGCAATATTAATCTACTTAAGCAATGTTTCTTATTGTTCAAAATCTTTCATGCATATCTTGTTGAGGCAACAAAGACAATTGCGGCTACAATAACATAGCCGTGTATGCAGATTTTCCAGCCTTAAGACCTGAAGTAAAGTCCCATTCAATCGATGATCCCAGCAATTGACTTATTGTTGGTCCAGACAAGAAGGACGAAATCTATCATTATAGCTTAAAAGAGCATCCAAAAGAGCATCCATGTTGTAAAATACGGATTGTACATCCATGTTGTAAAATACGGAAAATACAATATACATGCATACGAACTGCTTATTGTTTGCTAGCTGTAATAAGTTACTTACTAACTCTACATTCTATCATCATAATTGCCCTGCCGATCGGGATGATTCGTATTATTTGGGGGAGGGGGGTGCCACGCACCCCCATACCCCCTCAAGTTTCGCCCCCTGTAATTTTGCTTAGTAAACGGTTGAAAATTACTTTGTTATTGAGCCTAAAAACAGCAAGAAACAAATTTGTCCAGGAAAACATGGGAATATAAGATCTTTATCTGCCCCTGACATGCTAAAATAAGTAAACATGGAAACGAGGCCATTGGGTGAAAGAGAATAATCGGTAAGGTCTATTGTATCCCTATCGATCCAGAGCTTTCTTATAATTAGCCATTCCGAAGTTGATGAGCGGACTGGGGACGAGTGTTAAAAAGTGCCCAAATTAAGAAATGAACCAAATCACTAGAAAGACCACCTCAAAATTAATAAGTATACAAAGTTTGAAGACGTTTACATAAATACCCTTCGAATAATAAGCTTTCGAAAATTGTGAAATTACTGATTAAAAGATTGTTTTTGGGACGCGCGTCCCCAAAACACAAATTACAATATACATTTCATAGTAAATATCGCGATTTACGAAAGCTTATTATTCGAAGGGTATTCGTGAAAACGTCTTCAAACTTGGTATACGTACTAATTTTGAGGTGGCCTTTTTAGTGATTTGGTCCATTTCCTAATTAGGGCACTTTTTAACACTCGTCCCCAGTTATCTCATCAACTTCGGAATGGCTAATTGGCATTATCAACACGGCACAGTCAGTAACAAGGACGGATTTTCATTTTTTTAAAGGAGGGCTGGAACTGAATTTCTAGTGGGGTGCAAGCAGCACCACTGAGCGACTTCGGCAGGGGTTAGGCGTTAGGGTTAAATACTTTCACACAAAATAGGAGGGGGTTGAACACTTTATAAAATGGGTTCAAGAGATTGTAGGGGGGTTTCAACTCCCCCTAACCACCCCCCCGCAGTAAATGCGCCCGTGGTCAGTAGTGAGAATCTACCACAAAAGACGTTCATTTCGAGACTGTTTTCTACGCTGAAAACGTTCCAACAGTCTAAAGTTTTTGTATGAATCAATCACAAAAACTATACGATCCTGGTGTAATGTACTCAGGTGAATAAGATGCTTGTGTGATGTTACTCTGAGTGTATATCCACACCGAGCAGGCTTGAAAAAATATGCCTGGCCACGGTGGGATTCGAACCTACGACCTTTGGAATACTAGCCCAATGGCAATGCTTTGCCAACTGAGCTACGCGGTCAGGTCGGTTCGAGTATGCGATATTTCGGAACTGAGCCTATAGTTCCTTCGATATCAGTGTAATCTAATAATCATGATATTTGCTGTGTTGGTGTAATGTACTCAGGTGAATAAGATGCTTGAAGCATCAGTTGGCAGAGCATTGGGCTAGTATTCCAAAGGTCGTAGGTTCGAATCCCACCGTGGCCAGGCATATTTTTCAAGCCTGCCCGGTGTGGATATACACTCAGAGTAACATCACACAAGCATAACACTGTAAATTTGAAGGAATTGAATCAGCTCCAAAAGTGATCATCTGTCACCAAAATCGGTGACAAAATAACGCTTTTGGAGTTGAACTCCTTCAAATTTACTATGAAGACTGCTGTATTACTAGATCGATGCAGTAGCAATGTCCAAACAGGTTTTTAGTCAAGCCTTTCGATTTTCTAACAGGTTGTATTGTTTCGTCTGCCTCTCATTACCCGGGCCCATATTATCGAAAAAGATTAACCTCATTTTTAATTCATAACTTTCATTCATCGACACTTCGACCAGCTTTATGTTGTGGCAGAAATCAATCTAATTGCATTTCACACGTTTCAACTGTTTATAATTTCGTGCGACATAACTATGGATTGTTTCCAGTTGGTCGTTTCCAGAAACCGCGCGGAAATATGGCTAATATTGTAAGATTATTTATTTGTTGTCATAGCGCAGTCGTATTATTGTCTGTCCCGCTTTGTTTGTCATAATATTTAAGTCGTGTTTGCTTCAAATTGGATAATATTTTTTATACCTTTAGTTTGTTTATAGTGGTGCAATGTAATTCTGAAAATCTTGCAGGTTTATACCGTTGTGTTGACATGAAAGAAGTCTGTACAATTGTCAGTTTATTTAAGAATCGTGCATGTATATACAGTATTTAACGAGTGTTTAACGAGTGTTTAATACGCTTTGATTGTTACTTTATACAACAATTAACACCTCGTCATGTTCGCATGTACGTGTTTAACTTCAACATGTAAATGGATGCCCGTTTACACTTGGAATTTTTTCTACGATTTCTAGTGGGATTTTCGTCTTCTTCTTCATGTGAACGAGTAGATGAACTAAGTAAAAGTAGTAAAAGTGCCCTCAACTGAACATTCATCTAACTTATCCACTTGTTCACATACAGCAGAAGAGGAAAATCGCAAGAAAAATTGTGCAAACGGCGGGGCTTAAGAATCGTGCGGATGCAAAAGTATTTAACGAGTGTTTAATACGCTGTGATTGTTACTTTACAACAATTAACACCTCGTTACAGTCAGATGTACGTGTTTAGCTTGGAGATGTAAGGCGTTTTGTATTGTCACTCTGAGTTGTACGTAAGAGACGTAGGGTTTTAAGAGAGCGAGGGCATCCATTTTTTTCTCCCAAAAGTTAGAAGTGAACGTTTCAAACGGTCCTTTTTTAATAGATGTCTGTTTAATTATTTTTAACAACGATGCACACAGATGCAACTTGTATATTAACCTTAATGCTATACCTTGACTCATTATAAAATTATTGTTAGCTATAATGGACCTAGCTATTCCCTAATGAACAAAATTTTGATCTAGACAAGTCTAGACAAACATTTCACCACAGCTTGAAAAAGCATCACAAAATTAGTAATATTCCGAAGTTTTGTTGCGAAATGTTGTGAAATGCCGATAATATAGCCTTGCGAAGTTTGCCGTTTTTCAGTCATTTTGTATTACGCACGGGAAATTGATACCTTTTTTCAGAAAGCGGTATCAATTTCCTGTGCGTAATACAAAATGACTGAAAAACGGCAAATGTACCGCAGTGCTATATCATCCGCATTTTGCAACATTTCGCAACGAAACTTTGGAATATTACTAATTTTGTGATGCTCTTTCAAGCTGTGGTAAAATGTTTGTCTAGACTTGTCCAGATCAAAATTTTGTTCATTAGGGAATAGGTCCGTAGTTAGTACATGATTGCTGTAATTGTATCTGTATTATTGTAAAGACACACATATGTTGTGATTCTAATAATTCTCATTAACAACGGTATATTTTTTTATCTAGATATCTGGCATGAGATAACGATAGCAAGAAGATCATGATGTGGGACCAAAGTCATAAATCACTCACTGATATGTTGCAAGTAGATCCAGGAGTCAACCAGTTTGGTGGTCCTAACCTCATGAACGACTTTCTACCCAAAACTGAACTCGACCCGGATGGCTCGATGGGCATGTACGGGGGACCTATGTCTGGTCCTGGTGGGCCCAATATGGGTCCAAATATGGGCGGTCCGAATCTTGGACCTAATGTGCCTGGCCCTACTAATGTGAGCATGGGACCACAGTTGTCACAGCACAGTAAGTCTATGGTTGTTTTTTTTTGCAAAAAACACAATGCGAAGATTAATGCCCGTATTCTAAAAGCTCACTCAAACTCACACTCAATGAGTGGAGATTGAATCTGAGCTTCTCTTGAGTATCGATGCTGTTTTTGAATAGCTGGAGGGTTAGTGTCGTATCTTATGTGACTACTCACCCTCCAGCTATTCAAAAACAGCATTGACACTCAAGAGAAGCTCAGATTCAACCTCCACTCTTTGAGTGTGAGCTTTTAGAATACGGGCGTAACACTTTGGAAATCAAGATATCAAAACACAAGAAAATTCCTATTAATCCAGACAAAATTTCAATTTTCATTTTATAAGCAAGCTATTAGGTCTTAAGGAAGTTTGCTTTGAATTTTAGATTAGCCTAGGGTTAATCTTTCAAAGAACAGGCCCCACATATTATACGTAAATGTTTTATTTGCCAATGCTTTGGCACTACAACATTTGTTAGCCTTTGTTTATTTTAGTTTCGAGCTGGGTTATATAACCTTGCATGCCTACTTGTTTGTATAAACATATCTCTTATGTATAAACTTATGTAAACATTCCAAGCACATGTTTACTAATCACAGTTTAAAAATACAGTGATTACCGTTAAATTACACCTCATCATTGCAATCACAATTATAACCCTTGTTGTAATTTGTAACCATTATCCTTCACCTAATATTCACCTTATCCTAACTTTCATTATATTCGTAACCCTAATTCTAATCTTACTTAAACTTAATCACAACGCATAGACGGTGTGCACCCCCCCCCCCCCAAAAAAACCAAAAACAATAATTTGCTTCCCCCCAAAGAAATTTCCACCCCACCTAGAGAAATTTGCACCCAATAGTAGTTTGATTGAAATAAGGATTTCGAACTATAAAGTAAGACTAAACACGAGGAGTTTGAATTTAAATTTTCCTGATGATGACAAAAACATATAATAGTTGAAATGTAAACTATATTAACAATTTTCTGAGTTGTTTTGTACAGCAGTGACTCTAATCTTGTGTTTTAGATGCGGGAATGCCTCTTAGCATGGAAAGACATATCCAGCAAACGAATGAACGCCTGATGTGTATAAAACAACATTTATCAACACCTCAGGGATTTCAGAATGCTGCAAGAGAACTTTTGGAGTGGTGTAGTGACGTCAGAGCGTTCCAGGCTCCATTTGAGGCTAATCTGATGGGCTGCTTAACTGTAAGAATCTTTGATGTCAGGGTTTTTTCAGGGATTTTTTACGGCCCAAAAACTCAATCTTGAATTGAGTTTTGGAACTCAATCTTCTCACCAAAGTTTCAGTGCAGTAAAAGTGAAGTTGTTTGAGTTAAATTTCGTGACGTGTGGACGGGAGAAACGATGTGGTGTTTGCTATAAGGCTGACTTTATGTGACACATCTAACGTCGCAATAAGCTTTCACGTTGCTGCAAAGACGTGATAATGCTTAGCTTAACGTCGTATTGAGAATAACAACGCTATTGAGGACACCCCTGAGACCACAAATTATTAATAGTTTTTATCTTGCAGGTTGTGAGTCGTGTTGCTGCCACGCCCGGTTATGACCTGCATCTTGGTAAGTTTCAGCTTTTGCCTGAACTAACTTTATTTATATTTGATAGCTCTATCAGTTCTAAACTGTTCTTCCTAGAGGTCCAGTAAGAGTCATCTCTTGTTGATCCAGTGTTACTACAGGAGGAAACCTAAACTAAACTAACTTTATTTATACTGGATAGCTCTATCAGTTCTAAACTGTTCTTCCTAGAGGTCTAGTAAGAGTCATCTCTTATTGACCCACTGTTACTACAGGAGGAAACCTAAACTAAACTAACTTTATTTATACTGAATAGCTCCATCAGTTCTAAACTGTTCTCCCTAGAGATCCAGTAAGGATCATCTCTTATTGATCCAGTGTTACTACAGGAGGAAACCTACACTAAACTAACTTTAATTATACTGAATAGCTCTATCAGTTCTAAACTGTTCTTCCTAGAGATCCAGTAAGGATCATCTCTTGTTGATCCAGTGTTACTACAGGAGGAAACCGGGGGAAACCTACGATGTTCGTTAGAGTCAAACTGGAAGCACTCTTCTCACATGAGACTGAAGTGAAATTATAATCAGACAACTGCAATATCCATGAATCTAACTTTAGTCCCAGAAGTGTAAGTCTATTAAGCACTGTGCCACCAAACCTCTATAAAGATCAGCTTTTTTTGTAAACTATATAATTTCTATCAGTTGATATATCATGAATTATACGTTAATAATTTTAGGGTATCGACTGCTGGCTGTTTGTGCCGCTCACAAGGAGAAATTTTCGCCCAAGTCCATGAGTTTACTGGCCATGTGGAGTGAAGAACTAAGCCGTTTCTTGCTACTCAAACATCCACAGACACCGAAACAAACTCATAAAAAGCCGGTTAATGGGTAAATATATAACATTTTAATTTTATGAAGTAAATTCTACATGATGTTCTCCAAGTGATGTCCACACCAGGCAAGTAGAAAACTACTTGATCATGGTGGGATTTGTACTCAGGTAGATTATATATATTGAATGATGTTCTCCAAGTGATGTCCACACCAGGCAAGTTGAAAACTACTTGATCATGGTGGGATTTGTACTCAGGTAGATTATATATATTGGATGATGTTCTCCAAGTGATGTCCACACCAGGCGAGTAGAAAACTACTTGATCATGGTGGGATTTGTACTAAGGTAGATTATATATATTGGATGATGTTCTCCAAGTGATGTCCACACCAGGCAAATAGAAAACAACTTGATCATGGTGGGATTTGTACTCCAAGTGATGTCCACACCAGACAAACTACTTGATTAAATTAGGCTACACACCCTCAGTACGTAGGCTTGTAGATTAAATACCTTCGTGAATAACTTTTCATGCTAGTATCACCGATGCTTATTGTGTTCAACCCGCGCAAATAAAAAAAAGGAAAGCAATATTGTCCTTTGAATATATAATCGCCCCGACATTTTTCCTGTGCGTAATAGCCTAAGTGTCTACACGAAATATGCCTGCTGGTCGTGAAATACAAAATGAACCTCGCTTTTAACTTGGAGGGCTTTCTATTTCATTATGAAATATCAGTCAAGGTAAGTACATCATGTTGTCTGACTGAGTTGAGCCAGGGCAGTCGTGATTGTAGTAAGCTTTACGATTTTTAATGTTTTACTTTGCTATGCTCTGACGATTTTCACATGTTCTCAAGCTATGTACTTTTGAGAAATTATCTAAAGGAAGCCTTTGACATTTCGTCGAGTTTTATTAAGCACTGTCGTACAACAGATGCTGGCCAACTTGCAGTTAACAGAGTGAGAAAATTTATAATGTAAATTCATGTCATAGATATCAGTATACTGTATAGTCTTGTATTTGCTAGCAAATAAATAAAAGAGAGTTGTAGTTTAGTTTGTTTCCTGCTGTATGTCTCCCATTTGTGAAGCGGTTGACATCTATCCTTTTCCTATAATCAATCATCGAATGCTTGAACAATTGTCGAGTTGTGGTTGTTATAAGGCCGAAGTCGCTTAATGTTGCGTTATTGCGAAATATTATTAAGAGCTTCTTCCGCGAGTTTGCGTCTGACAATTGTACTCGTGCTGAGGTGTATAGATTGTTATCTCAAAAGTATGTCCATGACATTGATATCGCTTGAAGATCACGCAATATATATATTTTCTATCCCTTTATACAAATCTCTTAGTTTTCAATAATCGCTGTATACAACGTATAGTTTCAACAAGCCGATATCGGGCTGTGTTCACACAATGCTTGTATTCAATTATCACAATGCTACGAGAATACCTCTCACCTCGAGAGACTTCAAAATTACCGAGGGGGGGAAATAATCTTAAGCAGAAATATAAACTTTGAGGCTTGAAAAGACGGAAAATGTTCCCTCTTGAAAGGTTTTTATGTTTCGCCTTAATGCTTTTCGGAGAACTGTGACGCATGCTACAGACTTAATAACATTAGGAACACATTAATTAAAATACATCTGTCAGTTCATTCAGCTCTATGTAAAAAACTACCTATAATAATATGAATTAGCATTATTTTCTCATTCTGATAACTGATGGTTGAATACGATGTCACAGAATGAAGACACACAGAAGGTCGACTCAGTCAAGAAAGCATAACCGCGGCCACGCCATGATTCGTCATTAAATGAGAAGTCGGGCTTCTGTATAGTCTCTATTCTGTGACGATGTGCTCCTACTATTTCAGAGATCTTAATGCACTTATGATTTTACTAATACAGAGATCGTAATGCACTTATGATTTTAATATTTCAGAGATCTTAATGCACTTATGATTTTACTTTTTCAGAGATCTTAATGCACTTATGATTTTACTAATACAGAGATCGTAATGCACTTATGATTTTACTATTTCAGAGATCTTAATGCACTTATGATTTTACTTTTTCAGAGATCTTAATGCACTTATGATTTTACTTTTTCAGAGATCTTAATGCACTTATGATTTTACTATTTCAGAGATCTTAATGCACTTATGATTTTACTTTTTCAGAGATCCTAATGCACTAATGATTTTACTATTTCAGAGATCTTAATGCACTTATGATTTTACTTTTTCAGAGATCCTAATGCACTCATGTGGCCCATGCAACAACAGCAACCACCTCAACCATCTGTATCTGTGGTGACAACAGTATGGGGTGTTGCATCGTCCACCAGTCAAGCTCAGCTCCCTACAGAGAACATGCTGCCTCCTCCAAATCCAAGCTCAAATGCTGGCCAGATCATGAACCAACAACCTTATGGTAATCCAGGGATGATGAATTCTGGGAATAAGCCCTACCAACAGCCAGGTATGTTGATGGTAGTGATGATGGTGCTGGTGGTGAAGATGATGGTGCTGGTAGTGATGGTGATGATGGTGATGATGATGGTGATGATGATGGTGCTGATGATGGTGGTGGTGATAATGGTGATGGTGGTGATGATGATGATGGTGGTGATGATGGTGGTGATGATGATGGTGCTGGTAGTGGTGATGATGATGGTGCTGGTCGTGGTGATGGCACTGGTAGTGATGGTGCTGGTAGTGGTGCTGGTAGTGGTGCTGGTAGTGGTGATGGTGCTGGTAGTGGTGATGATGGTGCTGGTAGTGGTGATGATGGTGGTGATGATGGTAGTGATGGTGATGATGATTGTGTTAATAGTGATGGTATTGGTGGTGCCCTGGTGATGATGGTAATGGTGTGAATAATCTGTTGATGGTATTATAATCCTACATTTTACTTACACATAGGTTTTCCAGGCAATCAATTCCCTCCAAGAAGGATGACAGCAGATGCTGCCCGCAACACAGGAGGGTACCCCTCAACCCCAAGCACACCACAAGCAGGTCCTCAATCCAACCCCTTCCACTACCCACACTCTGGCCCACCAAACGCAACACCTTTCCCCACTACTCCAGCCCAAATACCAGCTCAAGCTCAAAACAGTCAATATACGGGAAGCGGACCAGCGGCAGCCGCGGCTGCGGCAGCTGTTGCGGCGGCTGCCGCTACTGCAACCGCGACTGCAACGGCAACTGCAACGGCTTCTGCTATACAAGACCCCGATGTTGGTAGGTTGTTCTTAAATTCACTTCTTAATGCAACGATGTTAGTAGTTTACCCTTCATAAAATGTTGTCTGGTTTACATTATCAAGTTTCTGTGGTATCAACCACGTAATTTCGAGTATAAATCAAACATTGGTAGTGCTCAGCAACCATTCCGAAAAATGTTGACCAATTCATTTCCTAACTTGAAGGAACACCTCTGAACAATTCCTCAACAATTTGATAAGTTCCTTAATTAAAAAGTTCCTAACTTCCTGTTTCATTGACCAATCAAATTTTATAGTTTTATTTTTGAGCAATCTGATTGGTCAATGAAACAGGAAGTTGGGAACTTTTTAAGGAACTTATCAAATTGTTGAGGAATTGTTCAGAGGTGTTCTTTCAAGTTAGGAAATGAATTGGTCAAGATTTTTCGGAACGCTTCTATTGGCACGACTGTAACACACATTATGCAGTTGTCTGATTATAATGATCACTTCAGTCACATGTGAGAAGAGTGCTTCCAGTTTGACTCTACCAAACACCACAGCTTTTCTTCATTACTTATATACTCCAGTTTCCTCCTGTAGTGACACTAGGCCAATAAGAGATGATCCTTACTGAACCTCTAGGAAGAACAATTTAGAAGTGATAGAGCTATCCAGTATAAATAAAGTTAGTTTAGTTTAGGTTTCCTCCTGTAGTAACACTGGATCAATAAGAGATGATCCTTACTGAACCTCTAGGAAGAACAGTTTAGAACTGATAGAACTATCCAGTATAAATAAAGTTAGTTTAGTTTAGGTTTCCTCCTGTAGTAACACTGTATCAATAAGAAATGATCCTTACTGAACCTCTAGGAAGAACAGTTTAGAACTGATAGAACTATCTAGTATAAATAAAGTTAGTTTAGTTTAGGTTTCCTCCTGTAGTAACACTGGATCAATAAGTGATGATCCTTACTGCACCTCTAGGAAGAACAGTTTAGAACTGATAAAGCTAAGATCTAGTGTAAATAAAGTTAGTTTAATTTCCATATACAATCGTTGAAACGTTAATTGAGCGAACTTTCATACAAAATAAATCGTTTTCAGATGGTGGCTTTGGATACGACCAAAACCCCACCCAATTTCAAGCCCAAGCTCAGACCCCTGGCAATCACCCTCAACAACCCCCACCGCCTTACTCAAAGAACCCGTATCCCCAAGGCTACGGTAATAAGCCCCAGTACCCCGGGCCGTACCAAGGGAACCCTAACCAGAATCAGATGGCCAACCCTGGCATGAAATCTCCCATGATGAACAGACAACAATTTATGCAGCAATTCATGAGAAAACTACCACAACAGCCTAACCCGAGTATGACCACTAACATGGTCAATATGATGAGTCATGGTGGGTTTAATAACAAACCTAACTTTCCAAACCAGGTAGGTACTAATGGGTGATCCAGCTATGGACGAAATTTTGATCTAGACACGAACGAAATCCAACACCATACCTAGAAAGAGCATGTTAAAATGAGTAAAACTGCAAAGTTTGGTTGCTAAAGGTTGTAAAATGAAGAAATTATCGCCCTGTGAAGTTCGCAAATTTTGTATATATTTGTATTAGGCGCGGTAAAAATAACCACTTTCCGCTCAAAAATGGTTATTTAACTTATTTTCCCGCGCGTAATGCAAATATATACAAAATTTGCGAACTTCACAGGGCTATATTTTCCTCATTTTACAACCTTTAGCAACCAAACTTTGCAATTTTACTCATTTTAACATGCTCTTTCTAGAGGTGTTGGATTTCGTTCTTCTTGCCTGGGTCAAAATTTCGTCCACAGCTGGAATGACCATTAATATGAATTAACTGTTTATTAGTATGTTTGTTGGTGCATTCCAGTATATGATGGTCAATGTTGACATTTCTAGCAAGTAGCAACAAGAAAATGAAATACTACAACTGTCAAAGCTACTGTATAGTTGACTATAAGCTCACTTTGATAACATTCTATATATTTATTTATTTATTTATTTATTAACTTTACAATCATACAAAATTATAACAATGATTGAAGGTATGGTCAACAGGACACGAGTCCCATGTGAAGACTCGAGTATTTATAAAGAATTTTGTTTTTATTTTAGGCGCAAGTTAGTATGCAGAAGAACACATATAAGGACATAAAGGTATTTTAAAATACACTAAATTTCTACTCTTGGTTTAAAACATGAGTAGCAGTGTTTTATTAGACAAAACACGCACTGCGAATGTTTTAAATTGCTTCAAAAATGATGGATCTAGTAAGATCATTTGCGAAGTAATTTTCAAAAAATACGTTGTGTAAGTCGAGAAAATCAAAGTTAAAGTTTATGTAAATCAAGGGAAATCTCTATCACATATAAAGATACGACACGCTTATGATTTTTTTCTCATGAATTATTGAGTTTTTGAAAATACTTTCATTAATGTACCATCCTTGGAAAGTCCTTGAATTTGACTCTCTCTGACATTTTTTTGGCCTTACCTTTCATAAAACGTTGTCTGGTTTACATTATCACGTTTCTGTGGTATCAATGTGCGCACCCTGTACTCAACATAGATATCTTATATACACTAGATAGTGCATCTAATTATTCTGCAATTCCAAAATTGAAGCCGTGATTGCAGTCTCAGGTCGTTCCCATGAAATGAGAAGATTCGTATGTTTTCTATTTCTTAAACAGGGAACTTGAATATTAAGTTAACCCTATTCCAAATACGTTTTTAAACTATTCAAATAATGAAAGTTAGTGTTGTTTTTAAGCGTTTATTAGCAAGTGGGAACGACCAACATGGCCGCCATCTATTCAAATGGGGGTAACCGCTGGAATATTCTTGGCTTCAATTTTACTAAATGAGATGCGCTATCTAGTGTATATAAGATATCTATGGTACTCAACCATAATTTTTTAAACCTTTTTAGCCACCACCCAGCTACCCTAACATACCAAATTACCCATCCGGCTTTCCCCAGAACTCCAACTTTCATAACCCAAACGGCCCTTCACCCAACTTCAACCCCAACCTGGCTCCTCAATTTCGGTCTGATATAAAACCCAATATCCAGAACATTCAAAGCATCCAACAACAGGCTATGGTTCCTAACAGTATGAGGTACCCGACGCCCGTGAGTAATACCCTACCGAGCGGTATGATGTCTCCAGTCCCGTCTCCGTTTGATGTGAATCAAGGTGGAATGGGGCACAGTAATGTCGGTGGTGGTGGTGTGATGTCGCCTTTTGATCAGCAAGATGTGAAACCACGAATGCCACCAAGTATGATTACGTCTCTTATTGACAGGATGAAATGTACGGTTGTCTGATTAATATAATCTTCTCACCTCAGTCGTATGTGAGAAGAGTGCTTCCAGTTTGACTCTACCAAACACCGAGTTGTCTCCGGGTGCTCCGGTTTCCTCCTGCAGTAACACTGGATCTATAAGAGATGATCCTTACTTGACCTCTAGGAAGAACAGTTTAGAACTGATAGAACTGGCCAGTATAAAAAAAGTGAGTTTAGTTTAGGTTTCCTCCTGCAGTAACACTGGATCTATAAGAGATGATCCTTACTTGACCTCTAGGAAGAACAGTTTAGAACTGATAGAACTGGCCAGTATAAAAAAAGTGAGTTTAGTTTAGGTTTCCTCCTGCAGTAACACTGGATCTATAAGAGATGATCCTTACTGGACCTCTAGGAAGAACAGTTTAGAACTGATAGAACTGGCCAGTATAAAAAAAGTGAGTTTAGTTTAGGTTTCCTCCTGTAGTAACACTGGGTCAATAAGAGATGATTCTTACCGAACCTCTAGGAAGAACAGTTTAGAACTGATAGAGCTATCCAGTGTAAATAAATTTGGGGCCGCTGTAATTGGCAATAGCTGTTGTGGTTTCCCAGCCAATGAATGTATAAGTCAGTGATGGCAAAGTAAATAAATAAAAGAAATGGTTTCTATTCTCTTGCCAGATGACAACGATCAACTTCGACTAACATTTCCAGTTCGTGACGGAATAATGCTGCCGCCATTCCGTCTTGAACATAACCTTTCTGTTAGTAATCACGTGTTTCATTTACGTGAATCTGTTCACCACACATTGCTATGGAGGTAAGTTTGGAATATCTTTGTTTCACCACCATCATCATCTGTCCACCACCACCATCATCATTACCACCATCATCATTACCGTCACTAGTACCACCATTATCACCATGACCTTCGCTACAAACACAACCTATTATAATCAACTATCATTCTCATCTGTCCACCACCACCATTACCATCACCACTACCATCATTACCGTCACTGGTATCACCATCATCACCACAACCTTCACCACCAACACAACCTATTATAATCACCATCATTCTCATCTGTCCACCATTACCATCACCACTACCATGATTAACGTCACTGGTATCACCATCATCACCACAACACAACCTATTATATCATCACCATTATTCTCATCTGTCCATCATCATCACCGCTACCATCATCACCAATACCATCGCCACATCTAAACCTGTTTTTTCCTGGTCAACAGGTCTGATCTGGAACTTCAGTTCAAGTGTTATCATCACGAAGAAAAGCAACAGCACACCAACTGGCCAGCGTCCGTCTCTGTGAGTGTTAATGCAACACCGCTGACAATAGAAAGGGTACGTCTGATATAACTGCTGACTATTGTGAACCTATAAACTTAATTTGTCTTCTGTTGATAGCGATGCAACTATCTGAAAAATCCAAGGAAAACTTCGGCGTTTCGAGCCCTTAGTCGAGAAGAAGTTCTCCTTGTATTTTTCAGGTAGTTGCGTCGCTGTCAAGAGTGTCAAGCGAAGTTTTGTTATTATTGACATTGCCTGCACTGGCACACAAGATTTTAAACTTAACTTGTGTATTGAACGTATAAAAATCGTCAACTAAACTGTATTTGTGAATTTTTAGGGAGATAACAAAACATCTCACAAACCACTTCATCTCAAAAATGTTTGTCGACCTGGTCGAAACACGATTCAAATTACAGTTACGGCCTGCTGTTGTGTATGTATTGTTCAAGACTATATTTCACAGTGTTGCTGTGTTGGTCACACAGTGGTTAGGGCATGGCCTTTCTTCTTGGGGTTTGGGATTCGATTTCTGCAATATACAGTTGTACGATTATAATTCTACTTCAGTCGCACAAGAGAAGATTGCGTCCAGTTTGACTCTACCAAACATTGCAGGTTTTCGTTGAGTAGGATTGCCTTCACTGGACCTCTATGGAGACCAGTTTAGAACTGATTGAGCTATCCTGCCTATCCAGTATAAATAAAGTTAGTTTAGTTTAGGTTTCCTCCTGTAGTAACACTGGATCAATAAGAGAGGACCCTTACTGGACCTCTAGGAAGAACAGTTTAGAACTGATAGAGCTATCCAGTACAAATAAAGTTAGTTTAGTTTAGGTTCCCTCCTGGAGTAACACTGGATCAGTAAAAGATTATCCTTACTGGGCCTCTAGAGAGAATAGTTCAGAACTGGTTGAGCTATCCAGTGTAAATAAAGTTAATTTAGTGTTCATATATTTCTTATATATTTCTTTTGCAGTCTCATTTATTCGTCTTACAACTGGTCCATCGCCCATCAGTGAAGTCAATACTTGATGGTCTTTTAACAAAACGACTCTTACCTGCTGCTCATTGTATCACAAAAAGTAAGTGTGCTGTTATTCAGTTGGTCGCTTGTGTTTGGCGACTCAATCAGTGATGATCTTTTCTCCATCTTGCAGTCAAACAACACTTTGCTTCGCCGCAAAATCTCGGAGTGAACGACGATGGAGTCGAACAAACAGCTATCAAAGTATCGTTAAAATGTCCGATCACTCAACGACGAATTACGCTACCTGCCCGAGGACATGATTGCAGGCATATACAGGTATTTATTATGCTAATTTATTCATCATCACCATTATTATCATCACCATCGTTACGACCACCATAACAAGCTTTCGTTGCAATTACCTGAAAAATATAGAGAATTTTCGCCCTTCGTCTGGAGTTTCTACCATCATAATCACCAGATTAGAAACAGAGGGAGAACTTTATTTAGTCCTGCTCTTATATACAGTATAATCTTCTATTTCAGTGCTTTGATTTGGAGTCATATCTGAAATTGAACGCAGAGCGAGGAAGCTGGAAGTGTCCTGTGTGCAAGTATGTATTTATTTATACAACCCAAGATCCAACAAACAGAGAGGAGAAGTGGCCACTTTGAACAATGGGGGTGGGGGTAGAGTGGGGCTTGTTTCGCCATTTTGCCCTTCCTACGAGGATATAAGTCCGGGATAAAGTACAAAAAGGTTAATGAAATGATATTTCTTGTTTTTAGTAAAACAGCAGTGTTGGAGTTACTGGAAGTTGATCAGTACATGTGGGGCATTTTATCCACTTTGGGAAAGTAAGTGAATGTCTTATGTTATAAAGCTATTAGGAAGATCACGTTTGACTGGGAAATCCCAAAAACATAAACTGTCTTTAATATTTTTAAACTGCATTATAAATCGTATGTATGCATTTATAAACATGCATCACGAGTTGGGCAAAGAAACATTTGCTCTGTTAGAAATATTGCACTCTCAATATAAGCCTCTCTCGTATTTAAGAGTGTCTTGTTAAACGGCATCAACTATTTCGCTGACCTCAGAATGACGTTTCGTCAAAACCTTTTTCTTCAAGATTGCTTTAGAAACAAATTTGGCATAGGGTAAGGTAAGGGTTAGGGGTTAGAGTTGGTGTTTGGAGTAGGGTTAGTGTTAGTAAAACCGTTGCTTTGTTACGTTTTGTCACCCTGAGGCCAGCGAAATAATCTCTTCCTTGTTAAACAGGGACTGGTTGTGTTGAAAGGTGGATTGGCACCAACCCTGGGTTAAAATTTAACCTGCTGTTTTAGTTCATGTATTTCTGCACGTCTGTTTATTTCAAAACTTCAGAGAAGAAATCACCCACTGGTCCAAACAAAATTTCTGAAGAAATATTTTCAAATTTATAAACAAGCTGTGGGGAAGTTTCCTTCTTCCTTCCTAGGTTAACCTAGGGTTAAACTAACCCAGCTTTGAACAACTGGCCCCAGAAGAATTGCTCACATTTTTGTAGATTGACTTTCATCTCTGTGGCTGGGGGTCCTCCTGCAATATATGCAGTTGTCTAATTGTGTTTAACCTCAGTCACATGTGAGAAGAGAGTTTCTACCAAACACCTAAGCTTTTTCTGAGTACTCGCAGTAAAACATGCTAGTTTAGTTGAAACAATTCCCGCTCTCGGTTTAAGACGTATTATTATAATTATAGAGCTGAAAGACAATCGGGACAAATGTGAGTAATACCCCCTTGTACCCTTCTTTGTACCTGTTTGTACCCTTATGCCCTTCTTTGACCCCTCTAAATGCAAGCGATATATCAATGATGAAATCCTTTGTAGTTCTGGCACAGAAGAAATCACGATTAATCCCAACAGCCAGTGGTTTGCAGTACCTGTGAAACTCGACATCAAAGAGGAAGGTTAGTGTTTGAACTTACTCAAAAAATATTATTTCATTTTTCGGCGCGCACCAAGAAATTGAGAGTTCATAACATAGTTGAGAGACCAGAGACAAATGAAAAGTTCCCTTCGCGCGAAAAAATTCGCACGGCATTAGAAAGTCTTCAACTAGGGCTATTAAGCACCATTTCCACACTTCACATTTGATTGGATGGATAGATAGATAGATAGATAGATAGATAGATAGATAGATAGATAGATAGATAGATAGATAGATAGATAGATAGATAGATAGATAGATAGATAGATAGATAGATAGATAGATAGATAGATAGATAGATAGATAGATAGATAGATAGATTGATTGATTGATTGATTGATTGATTGATTGATTGATTGATTGATTGATTGATTGATTGATTGATTGATTGAAATCTTTATTTAAACACGGTGGTTTTATCAAATGGAATAAATAATAATTATTTACAATTTGTTCTTCCTAAAAGCCGTGTATAATTTACGATATACGTACATTTTTACATTTTTTTTTTGGAATTTTTGAAAGAAAAGAGACTATTTACAATTATTCATAGAATAAGAAGAAGATAGATAGATAGATAGATAGATAGATAGATAGATAGATAGATCGATCGATAGATAGATAGATAGATAGATAGATAGATAGATAGATAGATAGATAGATAGATAGTTTAATTAAAAAGTTTACATTGCAGCTTGTAAAACCTGAATTGCGTAATCTATTTACAAGCTATTATAACACGAATTTAAAATTACATTAGATGCTAAGTTTAGATATAAGACAGTTCAAGAAAATTTTTAACTACAAAGGTCAAATTGTTTTAAGACTTGCACATCGAAGGAATAAAAGTCCGCTTAAAGCGTTCAGTGCGTATCATTGGAATATTGAAGACTCGCTTCTTTCTAATGTCGTAGTTTTCCTCTTGCAAAGGAGGTAAAAGATTGTGTAACTTATGAGATTCCGAACTCTTGTTTGAAAAAAATTTGAAAAAATTTTCTCTTGCAGGTCATCCAACGAAACGTCAGAAGACATGTGACAACCACCCTGGTCCGATCAACAGTCCTACTATGAACAGAGGAGGGGGCTTCCCATCCCTCCCCGCTCCTGTGAGCATGTCATCTGGTGCTCCCACAGACACGATAAAAACCTCCAATCCAAACCCTCCTATGCTTGGGCGAAGTAACAGTTCCGGGAACATCAGTAATCAAGGTATGTGACTGCGCTGGAATTCTAGTAAAGGAATACTTGGGAATATTTTCCGCAGATAGAAAATTTTGTAAAATGTGATTTTTGGCCGATACAAATTTTCCGTCGGAAAAAAATTTTGAAGTTGAAAATTTTCAACTTTTAACAATGATATTTTCGGAAAATTTTCTGTCCGTGGAAATTTTTCGTGAGTGGAAATGGGCCTCAACTGTAACACAGGAAAAATAAGGGATCACTCTTCGATCTCTAGGGAGAACAGCTAGAGGTATCCAGTATAAATAAAGTTAGTTTAGTTTAGGTTTCCTCCTATAGTGTACACTGGATCAATAAGAGATGATCCTTACTGGACCTCTAGGGAGAACAGTTTAGAACTGATAGAGCTATCCAGTATAAAGTTAGTTTAGTTTAGGTTTCCTTCTGTAGTAATACTGGATCAATAAGAGATAATCCTTGCTGGACCTCTAGGGAGAACAGTTTAGAACTGATAGAGCTATCCAGTATAAAGTTAGTTTAGTTTAGGTTTCCTTCTGTAGTAATACTGGATCAATAAGAGATAATCCTTACTGGACCTCTAGGGAGAACAGTTTAGAACTGATAGAGCTATCCAGTATAAAGTTAGTTTAGTTTAGGTTTCCTTCTGTAGTAACACTGGACCAATAAGAGATCAACCATTCTTACTCTGAAGTGAGTTGTTTAGAACTGATAGAGCTTATTCGGTTACAAATCTAATATAACTGTCTTTTTCACAGGTGAGAAGCCAGCCATGAGTCCAGTAGCTCATATTGGTCAAGTTCCTACCCCCATTCCGATGGTATCAAGTCCCCATACACCCCAACCTGTGATCTCAACAGCCAACACTACTACAACCAACCCTAACACACCAGTATCAACTGTAACTGCTGGTCCACACACGCCCACACCTGCTGTTGCAAGTCCTGGTTGTCTGGATGGTAGTAATCTGTCTGGTGATGGTACGAAGAAAGCAGAAGATATAAACCCCGAGGGATTTTCACTGATCGAAACGCCACAGGATGGCACGGGAGACCCTTCAGAAGAGGTATGTAGTAGTGTTGATGATCATTGTGATAATGATGGTGGTGGTTAAGATGGTGGTGATGACGATGATGGTGGTGATTATGATGTCGGGG
>CACRXK020003489.1:9590-20862 GCA_902702795.2 Paramuricea clavata | reverse complement strand
TCACCGTACTATTTAAAGCACGCGTAGGAGTGTTCTATCACATAAAAAACACGACGCGTAGCGGAGTGTTTTATATGTGATAAAACACGACTACAAGTGCTTTAAATGGCTTCAAAAACGACTCATCTTATACGAGTTCATTGGCGAAGTAACTTTTAAAATAAACTTTGTCTCAACCGAGAAAATCAAAGCTAAAGTTTATGTAAATTAACATGATTTTTTATCACATATAAAACCACGACACGCTTGTGATTTTTCTTTGTATTGTCCTCCTGAATTATTAATGAGTTTTTGAAGTATTATTTAAAGCACTTGTAGTCGTGTTTTATCACATATAAAACACGACGCGTAGCGGAGTGTTTTATATGTGATAAAACACGACTACAAGTGCTTTAAATGGCTTAAAAAACGACTCATTTTATACGAGTTCATTGGCGAAGTAATTTTTAAAATAAACTTTGTCTAAACCGAGAAAATCAAAGTTAAAGTTTATGTAAATTAACATGATTTTTTATCACATATAAAACCACGACACGCTTATGATTTTTAATTCTTTGTGTTTTGCTCCTGAATTATTTCATTAATAAATATATATATGAAATGTGTTAGAACGTTATAAAACGTGTTTAAACGTGATAAGCGATAGATTAATACATTTTATATATGACTACAAAAGAATACTAATTAGGATGAACCATTATAGAATCATACTAATTAGGATGAACAATTATAATTAGCCTTATGCTTTATCAGATATATAAAGTCACTCCACGTGACGTATGGCTGACATGATTTGCCACAAGGTTTATGAATTATTAATGAGTATTTTAATCACTTTTTCACCAGACTTAAAAATAGTTTCTGTTTAGCATTAATTTTTTTCAGGAAATGGCTGAGAAATTTGTTAAAATGAAATTTAAAACTATATCGTTCGAAATAAAGCTTTAATAACACTTTTCACTTTACAAGTTTCGAAAACACAATACAGCGGTCAGAACACCATACAGCACAATGAAAACATGACATATCAAAAGAAATAGTATCATACAAATTGAGAAATCTATAGGATACAAAACAAATACGAATAATACGCTTAATGTGAGCCAACATGCACGCTGATACCGCACTGTGTTTCGCTAATGGAGAGTATACAAGGGCCGATTATATAAAAAGAGAGATAAAGTTAACTACAGTTAGTGCGAAAGTTAATCAATCAAAATCGCGTGTTTTAAAGTTAACTAATACTTAACTACAAAATAGTGGTTAAAAGTAGTTAAGACGATCTTGTCTGAAAGTACACACGTGTGAGCGAAGGTTGCATAAGGTTGCATAAGGTTGCGGAAATGTGGACATCCCTGTCCAAATACATGCGATGAAGACTGCGAGTTAGGCAAATGCGAGCACTGTTTATGTGTATACAGAAAGAAGATGCAAAAATTCCATGAAACGGCCAAAACATGAGTTGAAGAGCTGCAAGAAAAAATTAAGAATAAAACTATCCCAACATTCTCTTGGGAAAAAATCCATGGCTCAGGAGCGACTGCAGCTGAAAACCAGAAAGTCGACGATCAAGTTCTGACGTTCATTCAACTATGACACCATTGCTTCCCTAAAATCACCAAAATTGAAAAAGTACCAATCTTGTTTTGGAAAAGAAATGGCGAAGCAGCAAAGTGCAGAGTATTCCGAGATTACATCGATAAAATGTTTTATGGCACTTCTAATAATGCTTTGAAGAACATCATCAAAGAGGGATTCAGAATGCCAGATCCAAGTCCTCCACCTTCCAAACGTGGTATGTATGGACAAGGAACCTACTTTGCTACGGATTCCTCCAAGAGCGCACAAAAGTTTTACACGCAAGGCTCTCAGAAGCTTCTTCTGTGTCAAGTTATTCTTGGAAGATCGAAGGAAGTCCATGAGCCTGACTACAGTTTGAATAAGAAAATCTCCGATGCAATTAATTCTACTCTGTGTATGCTCCGCTAGGATCAGCTATGAAGAATGATGAATCTGTAATCTTTGATCCAGACCAAGCGCTGCCACAGTATATCATTCATTTCTCTGATACCGTTACGCCACCATCTCCATCAACTCTTAATATTGAGCACACATTTACAGTAAAGAACATGGTACCGTTACGGACCATAGACATCCGAGATCCATTCCAAATGTACTACAGTTTGGCCAACTCCCACTTCAGAAGAATGGCCATCTCGAGAAAACCTCCTCTTTCCTACCATTTTATCCATTGATATCGTCATCAACAAGGATCAGACAGATCAGGATGAAGACAAGTTTGACGCAACGAAGAAGAAGTTTAAGAGCCAAGGCATTCCTGACATTCTTGCTTATCATGGAAAAATATAGATAGTATCCTGAAGAGTAACCTGCAGTTAAACTTCGCCAAGTGGCAAGCCTTTGGCAAAGGAAATTATTTTTCTGAATTCCCTGCAGTCAGTTTGGTTATGGTGATGGTCTACTCCTATGTCGTATTCTTCCTGGAAAAGAATACGTTGATTCTAGCAACTGCAACATATCCAAAGCCACTGGAAAAAATTTTGAAAATCCATAGAAGGTAATAGCATGGAAATTGTACGGACCTTGTATTGAAAATAGAATGGATTTTGATTATCCATAATAATTGTATATTTCCATTCTATATGGATATAGAACTATATAGTATGGAAATAGTATGGATATACTATGGATTTAGTGGTGCAATTGCAAATTTCATAGCATGGATTTCACTTTTTTTTCCCAGTGAAGGCTTTATTCTGTGACTGTACCGGGTTCCTCCATTTATATATTGTACAGTGTTCGTCTTGTAGATCATCTGTGGCTGAGTCGACCTTCGGTGTGTATTTATTCTTTGACAGTGTTAGTCTCGTAAATTAAACGATTCCCTCATTCATTGTGGCTGGTTCCCTACTGATGTTCTACGATAGAGTCAAGATTAAAAATGTATGTATTTATAAATACATTCTATATAGTCCATGATACAATAACTAAAGTACAAAAATACCAAACGAAATTTAAATAGCCTGTCTACATTCTGTAATTAATATCTCAAAATCGTACATTGTAACAAAGCTCCGGGAGCCCTCAAAAATAGAATCATCGACTTGCGAATTTGCTGCATCCCTAAAAAAATAATAAAAAAAAACAAAATGGCTGTTGAAACGCGTACGTATATATAGCTGCTGCGTATATATAACCTGCGGGTATTAATTTGGTTATTTGGCCCGCACGCGGACACTGCTGTTGAAGAACAATTTCATTTTTCTCAAACCTTATATTCAATAGCCAGCGATCGGGACCGGATAAATGTCATCATAAAAGACTTGTATATATAGGCCTATATACGCACTGTAATACAGTATTGCCTTCGTGCATAAACACATGTATTCCTTATCCCTATATTCACAAGTGCGCATGCTTCTAAAGCATGACGTCACTATTACGTCAGTACATGCACAACTGTACAAATCTTATTCAAAGGAGCAATTGAGTGTGCTGTCACTGTTGAGTGTATTGATAGAGGAGTGTTAGAAATCTTTTAAGGAATAACTTTCTCAAATTTTCAAAAGCCGAAAACATGGCTATGTCAAAAAGTGTAGGTGTGGGTTCTATTGCAATTGGGTGTACGTTGCTAGTATTGACTCTTATCTCTGTGATTTCTGGTGCGGTAGCGATAAGCAAACTGACCAGCCCAGCTGCGGTCAGTATTGGCTTGTGGGGACTTTATGTAAGTATATAACATTTGGCATGTTTAGTTTTTGGGGAATGTTAAGATGAACTAGTCAGGTCTTTTCGCCTTACGCTAAAACCAAAGCAAGTGCGAGTGAAGGGCGATCTATCTCCCAGGCTTGTTATCTTCCCTCGCTTATTTTTTCAACGTATTTAACTTAATAAGTAAGAAATACAAGGTCAAATATTAGGTGAAATGAACTCACTTATGAGACTAGAAAATCCATGTTGTGAAATTTAATAGTCTCATCTTGCCACGTTGTGGAATTTCAAAGTTGTTAACTCATGGTAATTATCCCAAATATCTCACACCACTGATTAAACTATTTAATGGATTGGAATAATTTTTATTTAATTGTCATGTTTTCCTCATTCTTTAATATTAATTGTCATGTTTTCATTCTTTAATATAAAGCGCATGGGCGGCCCATGGCTCCGTGAGAAACAGATCATGTCTCCTTCCTATAGTTTTCAATTGTATATAGCATATTAAGTGAACTTCAAAACTGAACAAAAAGAAAATCCTAACTCAAATTAAGAAAGCGGAAAGTCTCCGGAAAACGTTTCCCAGCTATTTTTGATGATAAATATGTGCGTGGGCAACAGGAACTTGATGCATGAGAGCGCATGCATTCAAACTATATAATTATTGATACTGTATATACAGTCTATACCTAAGGCCATGTGAATAAACTATAAAATAATTACGAAAGTTTTACTGTTTTACTCATACAGTAAAATCTCTCAGTAGAGCCCTTGTATTAATTATTTATACCAAGCCTGTGAAATATCCTTGCCCTTCAAAACTTCACATGCTTGTATTTTATATCACAGGGTTTTCAGATTTATTGGTATCAAGGCAATTTTACTTTTGATATCCGATGTTGTGTTTTATAAATCAACGGGTATATATAGACCGCGAGCAGTCCCCCAGGAGAGAGGAGCCGGACTGCTGACAACACATCAAGAAACGAAATACGCGTTGCCCACACAACGCAAAATTCACAATCGATGTGCCTGCATGTCATTCAAATCTGACATGTAGTAATTATGCCATAAATAATTTGAGTTTGAGTAATTGTCGAGTGTCGAGGGTCATACGTCGAGGTCGAGGGTCAAAAGTCGAGGGTCGAAAATATTAAACTTTTGTCCATTTTAAAAGTTTTACAACCATTTTGAAAGCTTCCGAACGCGGCAAAACAATTAGTTTTCTGTCATGATCAAAACCGAAAAATTTCGCCTACGGCTATGACCTATAATATATGTATATAAACAAGGTTTGATGTTTGAAACGATATACATCTTTTATTTTACATTGGAGTTTAAAATATACTGAACATGGGCGATGATACAAAAATGGCATCGCTCTCATGAGTCATGAGGTTTGATTATAAATTTATAAGTAATATGTTATCTCTTGGGCCTTGGCGGCGACAGGGTTCTGAAATTGCTCACAACTTCAACTTAACGATACTCCTCATATACCCCGTATGGTTTTGGAGGTTGAAGCGTTTATAGGGGGTGTGAGAAAGGCAGTTAATATTTATATATTTTATGACATCGTGTTTACATGTTTGCACTGCCACTGTGGCACTGGAGCAGTGGAGGTGCACATTTTCGATTGGCAGTTTCATATTCATAATAATATAGTTGGCGAGAACGTTGTAGTGTATATACCTGTTGAATTGTACACTGTCGAAAATAACTTCCACGAAGCACGAATCTTTATAACAGGGTGATTTTATTATTTTTTATTTATTTTTTATTTTTGCCCTATGTACAGATTTTAATAATTACAAACAAATTTTTTCTAATGATATTGGGCTAGGGACCTACTAGAAACCCTTTAGTTCGCGGTTCAGAATTATCTCACGACCATTATGAGAGATTTTTGCTGTACGTACTGCGCTGGAACTCGATTCGTTCTGATAGTACAATAAAATACAACATATATTCGAATCACCACCGTTCTCGAATATTTTTAGTAATTTTACACTCTCTCTCGAAAAAAAGTAGGAACCTAATTTGACAACAAATGCGAAAAATGTAGTATTCTAGAAATGTATTAATAAAAAATAACTAGGCGTATTTCGTTTCTTGATGTGTTGTTTGAAGTCCCTCCTTTCACCTCGCACGCCCGGGAAGCTAAACCCGTGGAAAGGAGGGACCGCTCACAGTCTAGGTATATACTATCTGAGGAATATACTATCTGAGATGTAAAAATAATGACACTGTCACTGAGCCTGGCAAAGCCTGGAAAAAGTCTACTAATAAGGGCAGTCTACTAATAAGGGCAGTCTACTAATAAGTATATAATAACGTCTTATTTTTTGTATAGTTCATAATTCCTGGTGTTTTAAGTATTCTGGCTGGATACAAAAAGCTCTCCAGTTTGGTAAGAAGTCATTAAACATTCATATAAGGCATAGATGCCTGTAAAGTGAGGTACATTCCATTGAGTGGTTTTGCAAATGGGAATGAAATTAAAACGCGCTCATCAACAATACAGCATGAGCTCCACCTTTGAATTTACTATGAGTAAATTCTTAAAACTTTTTTAAAACTTTTTTAAAAACTATTTTTTTGAAAATCTTGAAAATCTCATCAGTGGCAGTCAAAATACAACATTTTAGAACTGAAAATACGCGGAGTGATTAGAACTAGAGAATACTTGTGATGTGGTTTACAGGTATATAAACTATTATAAACTGCCGTTGAGAAAGATTGTGACTTTATTTCTACGACCATTATACGTTCCATTACAGCCATATACATGGAAACCAGGCTTGTCCAAACAACTAGTAATAAAGAATATATTTAGTTCTTTTATTTAGTTCTTGTTCAGTTGTTTTAGCAATCAACCCAAATTGCGTCGATGGCAAAAGACTATGACACTATACCATTTCTAGCTAGCGTATTGCACTGACACAATCATGTTTTAATTAGGTAATCAGTTAAATATTAGAGAATATACACCTTGCAATATATTTACATATAATGTAGTTGGCGGTTGCACTTGGTATGCATATCATTGGAATTATTCTGGCGATTGTTGGAATGATCATTGCATCCACATTTTGGGCCGTTCTGGGATCAACTTGTCACAGCTATTATCGAATTGAAAACTACTGTCGTTGTATATACAATTCAGAGTCATTTAACTGTAAGTATTTGGTTTTATTTGTTTCGATACACACTGCACTGCAATACAATACAATATGGACTTAAATGGGCTCCACATAATGACGTAATTTGAAAAAGACTGCGAAAGTCGATACAATCTGACAACACGACACATGATCACAACACGGCACATCACATCACAACACAACACAACACAACACAACACAACACAACACAACACAACACAACACAACACAAAACGGCACAAAACGGCACATCACAACACAACTCAACACAACGCGGCACATCACAACACAACATAACACAACACGATACATCACAACACAACACGGCACGTCACAACACAACACGGCACGTCACAACGGGGAAACGCAACACAATACAATATAATACATGAATACAAAATAAGTGTTTTCATTTTATTATAATGAAATAAGTATTCTATATTTTACCATTACAATTGCTTCTCCACTAATCTGGAGCAAGAACTTCTGTGGTTTAGATTTGCATTGTAATGGCTAAAAACAATTTGCATTGTAATGGTAATAAAATCAGTGCCCTAGCTGGCATTTATAGTTGGGGGGGTGTAGGCCAAAAATTTCCGAATGACGAAGAAAATTTCCGAATATTAGAAAATTCTTGGCGACCTCCCCCCCCCGTCGCCAAAAAAATTTCGGTCAGTGTACCATTTTAAGGGTCAAAAATTTTTTCCGGACATATAAAAAGTCAGATATTAGCTAAATATTACCTGAATCTCATGATTTTCGTACAAAAACCATATACTATTATTGCCGTAATTTTCCGAATGGCCATCCCATTTTCCGAATATGTCAAAAGTTGGGGGGTTAACCACCCCCCCAATACCCCCCTCGCTACGGCCCTGAATAAAATACATGAGCTAAATAATGAAATTAACATTCATTAAAACTTTATGCATTTATCTAAATTAAACTAAAAAATCTAAATAACTGATTGGCGTTAGGGTTGATGATAGGGATTGATGTTAGGATTAAACTGGTTTTAATATGGCAATTGAGCTGTTATGTTTTTAAATTATTATTTTCATAGTTTATGTTAAATGTAGAAATACGTACCAATAATAGGTCGAAGGAAAGTTTCTAATTCTTCGTTCTCTTAGATGAGGCCAGTTGCTCAGACCTGGACACTGTACGCGGAGCTAATGGTTGTGTTACGATAATCTTTGCTTTCTTTGCCATCGTCAGTTTTGTTGGATCAATTTATGGTTGCATTGGAACTTGCTGTGCGTCACGGGTAAATTGACATTTTTTGCAGATTTCGTAATTAAAATGACCATCCCTAACAAATCACAGTTCATTACTACAATATTTTGTTACAATTACCATATTGTTTTGGTCGTGTTTGCTATCAGGGGAATGACAGCTTTTAGATGGGCATACGGCAGCATTTTGCCTCGCGATAGCAACTTCCAATTGATGACATATTTTACTATTCCCAAACAGGAACCGGGCCATGTAGTGGTTACAACATCTCTACCGACAAATACAGTGTTCGTGAGCACCACACAAGCACACCAGACTTACAACCCGCAACAACAACCACCACCTTACTCCCATCCAGGTGCATTTGCCCAAGATCAAGTGGTCATCAATACTAAACAGTGATTACATGGTTGATAACGGTTCTGGACTAATTAATTTTGTTAATAATTTTCACTATATAATTGAGCAAGTATAAATACCATAATCTTATAGTTGAACAATCAACAATCATGTTGAAATGTATTAACTTAAAGGCAAAAGCTTATCAAGTTTTATGTAGAATTAAGTATACTAGACGAAGTCTCTTCCTATACTGGTGTAGAGCCGTAGGTAATTGCATTATAAATAACGCAAGTAGCCTTGTAAAAAAAATGTATGTCAGTCCCACACGAAAGATAAAATCGATACAGATTTTTGTATTATTTTACTTTAATAAATGGTTACATAGAATTGGTAATAATGGATCAGACTGGTTTCCAGCCAATATGTTTGGACGTGAACTTTTGGGGGCCTGGCGCTAAAAGCATTTGAATTCGTGGGCCAAACCCTGCTGCGCTGTCTAGCAGAGAGATAAAGCCTGGGAACTAGGTTGGTAATGGGTTACTATGCGATTCAATTTAGAATATACCGGTTAAAATATACTTTGGTTCATCAATTTTAGTTAGGCTACGTTAGCTGCTGATATCCCAGAAATTGAAGCAGGAGACAGGGGGTACTAATGGAATCCGCCCCTAGCTTCTTCTAGTATATAGAAGAAATGTTGAAATCGCTCCCTTTTCGCTGATAATAAATATTAAAAATCAGTATAATCACGAAAAGACCTTAACTCCTTTAAAAGCCCCGTTTATACTACGCTCAATTTTTGGTACGGCACGGATAAAATTGGTACCCGTACCACTTTTTTGGTTCTTCGACTACCTATTTAGTTTCAATAAATTAATTACCCTAACGGTGGCCAGGTTTGGCCAGGTAGGTTTAAAAAAAAGCCCATTGTGAAAGGAAAAAAGCAAAAAGGTCATTGTGAAATTAAAAAATTGAAAACGGGCTCGTAGAACAAGGGCAAATAATGTTAGCCAATCAGCGCGTTTGTTTACATTTTGCGTTCTTGACCAATCAGAATGCCTGAAATTCGAAACATGTAAACAAAAGGAGTGAGAAAATAACACCTTGTTCTACGCCCTCGGTGACATTCGATATTAAACTTTTTTCGCCAAAACTGACAAATTCTGATAAAGCATGCTTTCTTCTTTAATTTCCTCGGGGAGATTTTTTAAATTCGATCTAGAACACGAAATATTTATGTTTGAATAACAGTGTTTCGACGCGCGTAAAATAGCAGACTCTCACTTGCACTATCTTTACACACACATAAAAAATTGGTAGATTTGGCAGTTTAAACTTATTTTCCCCACACCACAGCTGACATGTTTTTAAATATTACCTATCTGATCTCATCGATCTCATTTCGCATCGGAAATGCGTCACAACGATCCAGGACTGACAGGTACAATATCGCATGACTCATTACTGTACATTAAAAGTACATATCCGGTTGGCAAAATGGCGATTGTCTGACTGACCTTCCCGAAGGGTGAACACTTTTTTCCATCCAGCAAACCGCCCTATCGATTTTGTAAAGTCGTTTCTTTTTGGATTTTTTCATTAATTCGGTTAGGGTTAGGGTTAGAGTTAGGGTTGAGGTTAGGGTTAGGGGTTAGGGTAGGGGTAGGGTTTGGGTTAGTTACATAGCCATTTAACACCTGCGAAAATGACGCCAGGTCAGTTTGCTGGATGGAAAATAGTGCTAACCTTCGCGAAGGGCTTAATATTTTGGCTAATAAACTGTTCACGAGGGTTTCGTTCTGTTCGTCTTCTGGTTCGTCGTCAATCGTCGTCGTCAATCGTCATCGGCTGCCTCACTTTCTTGGTCGCTTTCGTCCTCTTCACAGATAATACGCAGCTTTCGGAACGAGTTCTATGATTGGTTGCTTTGAGTGAGAAGGTCGAGAAGGTCGAGAAGGGTAATGGCTATGTGATTGGCTAACGCTGTATCACGTGCACTATTTTGTGAGTGATAAATTGCCTCTGATAAATTGTTGTTGTTCTTCAGTTGTGCTTGCTAAAAATATCATGCTTTGAGGGTAAAAATGTAAAATAGCTCAGTTATCATAATAGACGGGTTCGACGACTTTTTCAAGAATGTCATGGACCAAACGAGGGACTGGTTCGTGCTCAAATTGCGGCCAAGAGTATTCCACTAGATGGAAGTCCGTGAACTGTAGTATTAAAATGTGGTAGCGACATCGGTGGGACGCGAGAAGTGAAAGCGAAGAGGTCGCGTCTGAATCAGCCGCAGCAGTACTGATTTCTCTGTAAACACAAGTACACGCGATGACCGTTGCCTTGTGGTTCAGGAAGGATCTACATTTTTGTGTTCACATCAACAATGTAAGACGAACAGAGCAGTGTTTGTGTCATCTAAATATATGCCAGACAAGTTTAGTTGTGCCCACACTAAAAAGTGCATGTTCGCATAGTGTCGTCGCAAATTTTATGTCTGGACTGTCGAGTCGAATTATTTTTCAAGGTAAGATGAAAGTTTGATCACAAATAACAATGTGTTCTGGTCGATACGCGTTGAAACTTGAAGCGAATGAATTAACTGTATTTAAATTATTAAATTTTTAGGTGCATACAAGTCTTCATATAAACAAGTGCAGCTCGTCGATGGTCAGTTTGTAAAAAATCTGATTGAACTTGAACATAGCTTAATAGAACATCGTACTTCAAGGTATAAATAATCACAGTGATAGTTTATTATTAATATTGTTATTATGGGAATATCAATTGAGCAGTAT
>CACRXK020003488.1:467-36005 GCA_902702795.2 Paramuricea clavata | reverse complement strand
TTGTTCATGGCACTGGGGATTTGGAAGCCAAGTTTAAAACACTAACGAGGATTTGAAATTGCTTCTCACACATCATTAGATATTCATAGCAATGAGGCAGTAACAATAGCGAATTAAGTTGTTCAATGAGGCGAATGCGTAACGAAGGAACGAATTAAAGGCGTTGTTGTTGTAGTATTTGTTCTCCTTCGAAGGAAGCATGGCATCTAGTTGCAAAAAGAGGCGATTTCGAGATCCCCAAAGCGTGGAAAGAAGCATTGACAACGTGCGAAATGCTATTCCACGAACAACGCGTTATAAAAATCGTTGGGGAGTTCGTATATTTGAAGATTGGCAAAGTGGGCGAGAAAATAAAGCAGTCATGTGTGAGAGCAATCCTTTCAGCTTAGATTTGCAGAATTTGCAAAATTTGGAGACAGAATTGTGTTCAATGACGGCAAGAACGTTAAACTTCTGGCTTATCAAATTTGTTCAAGAAGTTTGCGACAAGGATGGCAAGTCATATCCCGGGCGTACAGTATACCAAATTATATGCTCGTTGAAACGACATCTAGACAAAAATGGCCGGGCTGAAGCTAACATGTTAAATGCTAACAATCACTGGTAGGTTGAATTTGTTCATTTTTAATTAATGGTTTAGTTTAATTTATTGTAATATGAGCATGTTTATTACTCAGTTTCCAGACGTTCAGAAGAGTGCTGGATAGTGAAATGAAAGCCACCCACCGGGAAGGCGAATCGCTTGCGGAGAATCGTACAAGACGAGAGAAAGAAGCTATTACAGATGATGAAGAAGGTTTGCTGTGGTCAAAAGGCTTGCTGGGAGACAAAACTGCTCAAAGTTTGGTTTACACAATTTATTTCTATATCGGAAAAATATTCGGATTAAGAGCATGTGGTATTGTGAACACAGACAGTTAAGATTAAGCAACCTTGTCATAGAAAACAACAAAATTTGTTATCGAGAAAATATTTCGAAAACGTTTCATGGAGGATTGAAAGATTTAAAGAAGAAACCTAGAATTGTGACTCATTATTGTCACGAGGATGAGGAAAGTGTGCATGAACCATGTCTGGTTCAAATGTTTAAGCAGTACATTCCCTTGGTCAGCGAGTTACCGAAAATTAATGAATCATTCTATTTTCGACCGAGCAAAACAGCGTATAAATTCGAAAATGCACCAATTGGTATTCATAAGCTTAATTCTATCGTGCCTTTCAGTGGCGGAAAGAAGCTGGTCTTGAGATTAAGACAGCACACTGCCTTCGTGTCACAACAGCAACAAATTTGTTTCGTGCTGGCCATCAAGAAAAATTAATACGTGAACGAACTGGGCATGTTTCTTCTGCCTTATTTACGTATGAGAAACCTAGTAATGATCAAGCAATGGCTGTATCCAAGTGTGTTGGGCCATCTGTATCAAAGGTTGTGTCGCTTGTTGACAACTGTTTTAAGCCACCCTCGAAGCCTGAGGAAGACGAAAAGTTTCAAATTTCCGACGAGGAACTTGATACGTTTTTGAGTGAAGTGGACTGGTATAAAATTGATAAAGAGGTGCAGCGACGTACTATCGCAGAAAAGTTTGTTTTGTCGAACAGTACATTCACTAACTGTTCCTTTAACATTTCGTTTGCCGGAAATAAGTAATACTAAGTCAATTGTATGTGTGTTATTGTTAGTGTGATTAAAAAAGCAACATATTTTGTTGTTTGAAGTGTGTTTTAATGTTTTTGTGTATTTAGAAGTTATTTCTAAATACAGCTTACTGTATTTAGAAATAATTCTAAACATAGCAATTAAAAGTATTTGCATAATCTTTTGTTTACCCCTCAATTTCCCTATTGTTCAAAGCCCTTCCCACTTGAAGTAATTAAATTCCTGGTCTAGACGGGGTATCCAGATAGATACACGTGATGTAAATTACACCATGTCATTGGCCGAAATGTATGAATATCTAATGATGTGTGAGAACTTTATTTATCCACGCTGACCCCGTCAACCGTAGCTGATTTCCACGGGGGGCGTGTGCCAGAAAATTATTTTACATGCAGAATATGATAATGACAAGGTAAGCTATTTACAGTAATATATAAATTTAAAAGATATAACAAATGTTTTGAGTTATTTACAAGTAAATTATATTTAGAAAGGTTACCAAGCACTAATGTGAGCAGAGATTTTATTTCGAAAGGAAGAAAGCATCCATATTGTTCCCCAGAAAGTATCATGGTGACCATGAATAACAAGACAATAATATCAATTATCAAATTATTGAAGTAGCGGTAACTGAAACAGTAAAGGAAATCTTTATATCCTGTCGTTTACTTCAGTTCTTGTCCTGGAGTAATACAGTAGGTCACTAGTATTGAATTCGATTTTCTCAAGACATCGAGAATTATCCCTCCTAGGTTTTACAGTCGGTACATAGTGCAAGGTTCGACCTCGATAATTTTCACTACTTAAGTACTTAACGCATTCAATAATTATCAAATATTTGTCATCGAATAAAATTCCATTATTGCTTTCCGACAAAGAGTATACTTTTAAATTTTGAAAAACGAGTGTTTTGGGGATAATAAAGCTCAACATTGAACATGTATACCCTGGGTTTCATGGCCTTCAGAGAGTTTCCTAGCTAGGTTTCTGTCAAGCTCGTCGTTGACTCTCAATTTCTAGGGAGCACTGCTGAAAAATTTAGAAGAGGGGATGTTTTGTGCTAGTTTCGGTCGCAGCCTTGGTAAAAATACATTCTTCTAGACCGTGAAGAATATTAGATTTTTCCTTTATTTCTTAAAACTTTAAAGTAAACATACAAACTCAACTTTCTAGCAATAAATGAACTTAACCAAGCATGGGAGCCACAGCAAATATGATCTGATTAATTAATAGTTTATACAAAAAGGGCATCGCCGTTTTAAAGTAAACCAGGCAGACCAGCGTCAATTGTAGCTTCGGTAAAAAATTATTAAAATCCGGAAGAACAAATTTTGTGAGGTTCGGGGGAGGGCATTATTTGAATTTTATTTCCGGAGGGGGGCAGCCCTCACCCAGCTACGGGCTTGGTTTCTGTGTAATTACTGTACTTGGGACGCTGTAAGGGCATAGTTAATAGAAGAGATGGTTTGGAAACTCATTAGAATAACAGTATAAATCATTATCTATGTTAGTCAACGTTTATTCATAAGTCTAGTCCTTCACCTTCACCGTCACGTGCGTATTGTATTTTTGCCCAACTAACCAATAGCAATGTTTTAGGAAAGTTGCCTATCCGTGCTAGAACAATAGGATAAATTGGAAATTGCTATTGGTGGATTTGGCAAAAATACAATACACATGTGACGGTGAAGGACCATATTTATGAATAAACGTTGACTAATATCGATAATAAGTTATATTGTTATTCCAATGCGTTTCCAAACTATCTATTCTATTAACTATGGTGAAGGCTATAGCTCTGGTTCACTGGGAAATTCTTGTAAAATTGGTTGTCTTTTAGTTTTCACAGTACTCATAGTTTTCGTCAATTTTTCTTTAAAATTGTTGGGAAACAACTCATCTTGTTCACCTGTTACTACGATATGGCATTCCAGGGAGTATCGAGAGTGTGTCTTTTGTAAACAAAGACATTATTTCCAGTTTACAAAAATGAATCTAATTGTTAAACAAAGTCCAAGGAAAATGATTCTATTCTTTTCAATTCAATCAATAAATATTTTATATAGTATATTTGTATCAGTCGAGTTATTGAGCACGCAGGAAGTTGGGAGACTGCTCTTCCATCATGATTTGGTTTGAATAAAGTGGCGAGTGTTTTTATTCAACAAATTTTAGCAATATAGATTATTTGAGGAGATGTTTGCCAAAAATTAGGCCAAAAAAACTCCTGAGGCCGGTTGTATAAAAACGCAGTTAGCGCTAACTGCAGTTAAAAAGTAGTTCAATAGTGGTTAACTTTAATCACGTAGTTAAGCCGGTTGTATAATAGTGTAGTTAGCCTTAACTGTAGTTAAAAAGTAGTTAAAAAGTAGTTAATAATATAATGCTAACTATGCTTTAGAGTATAGTTAACTATCCAAAACTTAGTTAAAAATGGCGCTTATATAAAGGAGTGAACAACATTTTTTAGTAAAACAACAATGAAAAGCCATGCTTATACCTTGGATTTTCAATCGCTATCTTCCTTTGAATGCTTTCTGAGAATATAAACTCTTCAAACGCTATATCGCTTTGGTGTTTTTACGAAGACAGAATATATTTTTGCACAGGACGGACAATTTCTCGAAGACGAACCATTACACCAAGAAACACTGATATATAATTGCCAAACCGCTACACCTTGGTCTAACGTAGACATCTCGCGGAAAAACTGCCTTCTTTTATGACTTTTGTGGCGGTTTTTCCTTGTTTTCTTGTTTATTTTTTACTGTCTTGAATAAAATTCCCACCTATTTGCGAAATGCGAGTCCACAATGATGTTAAAAATGCGTGTCAGCGATCGTTAATCACTACTTACTTTATGTAATTTTGTATTTAAACGCCCCACGCAAACCCCACGCACAGTTAACTACGTGATTAGTTAACTATCCGACTAACTACGTTTTGTGCAACGCAGTTAAGTCATGTAGTTAACTAATTACAGTTAAGGATTTAACTACGGTAGTTAATGCTAACTGCTGTTAGCGCTAACTACGTTTTTATACAACCGGCCCCTGCGCTTTTTTGCCGTGCTCAATGGAATTATTACAGAGCTTGACAACACGTACGCCAACCGGAAGTCAATTAAGCCGTTATAGATGGCGCGTAATGGCGTCAGCAGTTCTCGTTTTACGTCGTTTTAATTTTATCGCCGTTTTTAATTTCTTAGAAATAATGATGCTTTTTGGAGTGAATCAATTACTCTGTTGCCTAATATTTGCATTGGGTAAGTTATAATAAACTAAACCAATTAAACTTGCAACAACATTTCTGGTGAACTCCATCTCTTTTATCTGGAACGATAACCAGCTGGGAAAAGTACTTTATTGGACGTCAATGGCCTCCATTTTGGCTTCACTTTTCTTACAGGACGAATGACTGAAGTTGTTGCTCTATAAATATATATATATATATATATATCACTAATCGTACGTACAAGCTGGCGTGGATTCTTGACGCCACTGCATGTTTATACGCGTTGCTGACGCGAGGGTTCACTTTTTTAGAAAAAATTCCAACATCCCTATACATGTCAAATTTTGAATGTGAAGAAATTAATCTCGATTACTTCACATGATTCATGCATGTTACGAAATTACCCAATTTTGCATGTAAATAACGCATGCATGTAAATAGATGCCATATATATGCGTTTGCATCTAAAGTCACAATAGAATCGGTTTTGAACAGGATCTCATCTGTAAATTAAAAGACACATGCGAAATTATTTTACATTGTTAAATTTGGAAATAGATAACATGATTTTAAAAGTCCACTCCCTGAGCTCCAATAATTTCTCCCTTCAATTGCAAAAATTTGATTAAAAAAGGAAACCGAGTACCAGTTATTACCAAGTACCGAAAATATTATTAATATTATGCTGATGCATGTGCTATGTTTAGGAGCTTACGGCAGTGCAAGTAATGCGGACTGGGAAAAGAAATTCGTATTGGAAGAATCATGGGACAGTCAGAAATTTTTAAGTATGATTTTCAATATTGTATGATCAATGAACTGTTATGTTTTTAATCTACGCTTGTGAGTTCATATAGCAGCACTGCTGCAGTATATACAGAAAACCACAAACAATCGGCTGAGTTCTATTCTCAGGTTTCACACATAGTGTTCCGGGTTTAGGCTATTATAGGTATTGTCGGGTTTAGGCTAGGGATATGAAGCTAGGGATTCTCGGGTTTAGGCTAGGGATATGAAGCTAGGGATTCTCGGGTTTAGGCTAGGGATATGAAGGTTATTGGGGTCAAGGTGAAAGAGAAATTAAACATGCAGTCACAACTAAACATTAGGATATTATCAAGAATTGGTTGTAGAATTTGGTATTTATTTCATCCCAAATATAAAGCAAATTAACAAATAGATGGATTACAAATTTTGTTTCCAATAGCACTGAATGGGGACCTTCCACTAGAAGGTGAATCAAACAATGAGTTAGTTGCGCTTCGTGAGCAACCAGTCAAGGAAACTCGTGTGAAAAGGGAAACACCGACTGGAAGTGGAAGTGGAAATGAATCAAGTGATGAAAGTAAGTGATACAATAGTGTAGCTATTTCAATTAAGGTTGTCCCCGAGCAAAGCGGAAAAGTCGAATACGAGCGCGAAAGGCGTGCTGGGAATCGCTAAAAATTCATTAATTGACATAGCTGTAGATAAAGCAAGCACAATACGGACCGAATACGAGCGCGAAAGGCTTGCTGGGAATCGCTAAAAAATTCATTAATTGAACTAGCTGTAGATAAAGCAAGCACAATACGGACCTCTCGCGTTTTGCACACGAAAACAAACCGAAAAATGAAAACAATTTGAAACCGAAAAATTAACTCAAACAACTATTCCAAAGTAGAAAAATTCATATAATCATTTACATGTATGAAATATATATGCGAGTCACTCATTAAAATAAAACAGCAAATTAATAACAACTTAGCATGCATGCAACTCTCAAAAGTCAAAACTTAATTAAGGGAAGAAAATATGAGAATTGCAATTTTGTTATCTTGTCTAAATAGTTCGAATCTTGAGTATACAAGATGTCGTTAGTATTCGGAGTGTGTATATACATCTTATATTTCGCGAAATTGTGTGCTGGTAAAAGATATTGTTATCCAAGGTGTTTTTAGCCAAGCTGCAAAGGGCAGATTAATAGCTTATAATTGGTGTAGCGAATCAGTTTTAATATAGCTACACCGAATTTGGACAGCCGACATTCCGGCCTATCGTTCTTTTTTTTTTACTTTTAGGAGGAGTGACCAACATTTGCAGGGAAAAGCTCGATCTTGGGTTTATTTTAGACAGATCTGGTAGTATCGGCTCAACTAATTTTGAAAAAATAAAATCTTTTGTTAAAGATCTTACTGACTATTTCGAGGTTTCTCAAACGTACACAAGAGTGTCTGTGATGTCATACTCCTCATCCTCTACTATACATTTTCAATTTTCTCGACAATTTCCAACCAAGCAGGATCTTTATTCAGCAATCGACAGCATTTCGTATGATGGAGGCGGCACCAACACCGGAGAAGCATTAACGAAAGCATATACAACCATGTTCAATACCAATAATGGGGCCCGACTTTCAGGTATGTTATATTCTTTTCAATGATTCTAAGTTTTGTATTTTGTATCCCCCATTACTACGCCAAACTGTTTTTCCCTAGTCACAGTAAGTTCTAAGTAGTTTCAATAAGCAAAATATTTCGTTCATGCATTTAAATTGGATAAAACTCGCTATCAGTCCTCGTTGACTCGGTAGCTCAATGGGTAGAGCGGCGGTCTGTAGTAACACAACGAGGACGCGAGTTTGAATCCCACTCGAGCCAGTATCAGAATAATATGAAACTAGTTGTTCTTAACTTAGTTTGCCCAAGATGTTTTCGTTTCTTTTAAAAGAAAAAAATGGCATATTGCCCCAAAGCCAGGGCCCGAGTGTAATGAGTAAATCAGTTTAACATTGAAAAGAATTATAAATTTTTATGCTCATAGTGTCAAATGTTACTAAAATCATAAAATCAAGTAGAAAAATTATTTTGTTGCTGACCGGTGTCGCAGGAAATCATACCCCTACCATAATACAAAATCTGTTGGAGAGCACATTTAAACTGGCTTATGTTGCACGTGTTTGAATGTTTAGCGTGCAATTTATTACAAATTTCACTATAATTGAAACTTTGTTTTGTGAAGCTGAGATTTTTTAAAAGTGTGTTTTCAGAATGCAGGAATTAGCTACTATTTCAGAGACCCAAATTTTAAAAATTTCCTGCAAAGGTGCATATATCCCCAAACCCCCAACCTAAGTCGTTCCTGCGGCACTCCGCTCACAGCTTCGGAGCTCGCATACTATCCTGGGGGAAGGGCAAGGAAAATGGGCCCTTTGGCAGTTTTGCCCCAGCAATGAAGAATCCTTAAAAAATTCAATGTTTATAGTGGCAAAAATATATTATTTAGATGCAAGGCAGGTTTTGATAGTTCTAACTGATGGCCAAAGTAGTGGTGTTGACCAACCAGCACAGCAACTCAAGAGCATTGGTGTTACAATATTTTCTATTGGAGTTGGTTCGGGTATTCGTGTTTCAGAATTGGAAACAATGGCATCACCCCCAGTTGATGAACATGTTTACCTGTTGAAAAATTTTACTGAGCTTTCAACGTTGGCAGAGAAATTGTCGTCTTCAACTTGCAATGGTATCCATATAATATTTTTTATTTTATTTATATATTTATATATATATATATATATATATATATATATATATATATATATATATATATATATATATATATATATATATATATATATATATATATATATATATATATATATATATATATATATATATATATATATATATATATATATCAAAGATTTTGGTTTACGAAACACAAACAGTGCTCAATACCATATAGATAGAGCGTAATATAGTTTTTCGTTTTACCTCAAAAAACCACAACAGTCTGTTTCATCCGTATAGGAATCATCAGATGGTGAATAATTTCGAAATTGTAGGTTGCTTTTATGCTATCGAAAGAATGTGCGGAATGCGTGTAGGCGAAACAATGCTTAGGTGAAACAATGCATGCTTGGGTCATTAGGTTTTGTTAACGACCTTGTTTACTCGAAACCGGTTTTTGTGACGACATTTGCCGAAAATTTCGCTTCTTTTATTGAGTAAATTGTTTTTGTTTATGTCTTTCAAGATGCAAAATTTTTCTTTCAAACATAAATTGCAGCGTTTTGATCTAATATTACGAAATGATCCTGTGTGCGAAATGTAAAGAAAATTACGTTCCTGTTGCGAAATGTAAGAAAAATTTTGCATTTTGAAAGACATAAACAAAGACAATTTACTCAATAAAAGAAGCGAAATTTTCGGCAAATGTCGTCACAAAAACCGGTTTCGAGTAAACAAGGTCGTTAACAAAACCTAATGACCCAAGCATGCATTGTTTTACCTAAGCATTGTTTCGCCTACACGCATTCCGCACATTCTTTCGATAGCATAAAAGCAACCTACAATTTCGAAATTATTCACCACCTGATGATTCCTATACGGATGAAACACACTGTTGTGGTTTTTTGAGGTAAAACGAAAAACTATATATATATATATATATATATATATATATATATATATATATATATATATATATATATATATATATATATATATATATATATATATATATATGAAACGCAAAGAGTGCTCAATATCATAAAGATAGAGCAATTTCGCTTACCTCAAAATTCCGCAACAGTCTGTTTCATCAGTAAAAAATCATCAGGCGGTGATTCTTATATTCAGTTTTCAAGGCGTTTAGAGTTAATTTATTAGCTATAAGCCATAATTCAAGTTTTCTTAAATCACGTTCCATTTGACGCTGAAGTTCAACAGGATACCGCCTGATGATTCTTTACTGATGAAACAGACTGTTGCGGAATTTTGAGGTAAGCGAAATTATATATATATATATGCAAAGCTCACTTCCCTTGTGGTCGTTTGAGCACTCTGGTCCCATTACGCTCTGCGCATGTCTGGATGCGTTGATTCAACGTGTTGTACCACATGCCTTGGTGAGAGCAAGTTCATGGGGTATAAATACGATTGTCTCACGTATCTAGACGTGTACCAAGCTGCACTGACGAGGCGTTGAACGCCGAAACATGCATGTCTGCAGATTGTACTAATATATATATATATATATATATATATATATATATATATATATATATATATATATATATATATATATATATATATATATATATATATATATATATATATATATATATATATATATAGCTTAAGTTTTTGGTTTACGAAACACAAACAGTGCTCAATACCATATAGATAGAGCGTAATATAGTTTTTCGTTTTACCTCAAAAAACCACAACAGTCTGTTTCATCCGTATAGAAATCATCAGGTGTATAGGAATCATCAGGAATCATTGTGTTTTTTTGAGGTAAAACGAATATATATATATATATATATATATATATATATATATTATATATTAAGATGAAAATGTTCTAGAGTGTGTATTATATATAATTTCCATACCCAGCGCAAGCAGAAAGATGTTGTCTGCCGCGGCTGGGTCTCGAACCCGCGACCTTCGAATTACTAGATCGACGCTCTACGTACTGAGCTACACGGTCAGACGGATTTAAGACTGGAAATTATGAAATATGTACTGAATGTAATATAATATATAATGCACACTCTAGAACATTTTCATCTTAACATATTACAGAGTGTACAATTACACAACTAATACATATTTATTTGTAGTTCTATTTGCTTTTAATGCCCGCAGCAATCCCTAACTTGCAGGTACCCTAGTAGGTATGTATAAAACACGCGCGTTTTTCGCGTGGGCTTCGCAGGAGCTGAAAAATAACTAATGTTTTCCGATCGATGTTTTTCAATTTTTGTACATTTTAAAATGCTCATTTCTGCGTCGGGCAAAGTAAATTACAGCATGAGCTCGACCTTCGAGTTTACTATATGAGTAAATTGAACTGTTAAACACGTCCGAAATTATTAATACAATCAGTTCGCGACGCTCACCTAACTCTAATCTAATCTTAATCTGACCCTAATCTGAATCTGGAGACTTTTTTCTAATGAACCAGCCCTGTGCGTGCAGCCACCCTTTAAACTTTCAAGGACATTAACCAAACGTCGTGTGTAATGCTTGGGGTTTTGTGTGGTCTCGCGAATTTATTGTATTAATAAATTCGGACGTTTTTGTCTAAAATATGGCCTTATTAAGGTCAAATTTTAGAACAGAATTCGATGCTCTGAATGCAGAAATGGCGTTTCCGGGGTTCAAAATTTCAATTTTTTTTCGGGGGGCAACGGTACGTCCAGCCACGGTTAATCTACGTCAATTAACCGTGGTTAACCTCAAATAATATGAGGAACTATTTGGACTATAAGAAAAATGGAAGCTCCAATCCAATTGCTCAGACTATTCGATTGGCTTCCTTACTTCTTTCCTTTATTTACAAATCTTTTGTAAATTTCAATTTGCAACTTGTTCGCATCGCTTGCAAATTGCTCGCAGCAATATGCCTCTCAAAATTGCAATATTATGGGACAATATTGCAATGTTGCTCGCAAGAGAACATCCGGTTTGACTGTAAAGCCGGTTTTCCATTAGGCGGAATTTTGCGCGCGGAGCGGAAATTTTCTTTATCTTTTCTATAACTAGGGTACCTGCAAGGTAGGGATTGCTGCGGGCATTGAGCAAATAGAACTAAATAGTACAAATTATATAAAGCACAGTTATTACTCGCAGCGAGCCAGCGACTGGTGAGCACTGTGGCCGAAGCTAAGGATACGGGATTGATCCATGCCATGAGTGTAACTGAGAAAAAGCAATGCATTCGTTGCCAATCTGTTCAATTACGCACCGCTTAAGTACGCGTATAAATACAAACGACATAGTCATAGCATTCTTAAGACATACAGCATGAATATGTAATATTTCCAAGATCAAGTGCCGGCAAGTAGAATCTGTTCATTACGCACTGCTTTAGTACGCGTATAAATACAAACAACAAAGCATTCTTAAGACGTACAGGTAACATGATGATATAACACAAGTTTTTGCTCGGTGCATTTACCCGACATTATATACACATTATTAAACTAAGAAACCAAAACTAATCTATCTATACTATAGTCTGTAGTGTAGTGTATAGTGAGTCAAAGCACATGGAGTCGGGTGGATGTGTACTGCACACAACAACTGACCACGACCGCAATTCACAGACTGTAAAAACAGACTGTAAAAACAATCGTTCACAGACTGTAAAAACAATCGATTTCAAAAGAAATTAATTGGGCAGAACACGAATATATGAATATCTGCCCCCCAATTATCGATATTCCGGCGCCTCTGGCAAAGCGCTAGAAAAATCTACTGAACAGACGCCTCTCTGCACAAATTAGACTGCTGCTTCGCTCGCTCGCTTCAGGCTTGCTTGCTCCGCAGCAATTAGTTCCACACGAGACAAAGAAAAGTTCCGCTCCGCTCGCAAAATTCCGCCTAGTGGAAAACCGGTGTCCCAGGATTTTCGCCCCCCCCCCCTACACTTTCGCCCCCCGGAGGGCGAAATTCCTAGGAATATCGCCCCCCAGGGGGGCGGAAATCCTAGGAATTTTCGCCCCCCTTTAGGAAATTCGCCCCCCTTTACAAACTTCACCTTTTCTTTAGGATTTTCGTCCTCCGTTCAATATTTCGCCCTTCCTAACAGTTGCATGGGATAATTATTACATAGCTTTAATCATTTGAAATCAATATCAATTCAAAATTGTTAAGACAGAGCTTGAAATAACAACCGATCACCGATCGGCAAGGAATTGCTTTAATATGATCGGCGGAAAAGCAGGGTTTCGGTTTCCAACCTGAAAAGAGCAGGGAAAGTCATGACTGCCGATCACCATGATCGTGAACTTTGGGAACGTTTATTATTTCAAGCCCTGCATGTAAGAATACAAATTTACAATTACATGTATCGAAAGGGCTTACAGCACACCATGCATATTTTGCATTTCAGTGTTAATCCTTAAACTCATTGTTAAAAAGTAATCACCGTGGTGGTTATTGTAATTATTGGTATTGTTTTGCATCCACGTTTTGTCGTTATTGGAAAATGTGTGGCTTATAAGTTGTCACTATTTTTTACTTGCATTATTTCAATATAGTTTGTAAATCTCAGAAGCGAAGGGTAAAACTTGCCAATAGGCAATACTCCAATAATATACGTTTCAAAAAAGACGAATAAGCTTTTAGTCTTGCAGAGTTACATTCTCAAATGTTTAACGCACTAATAAAGTCAAAGTATCATGAAATTATTTGAATAAACCACACCACATATATAATGCAATTTTCTTTGCGGAAGTCAAGAATCAAGATTACATCACTATTAAATTAAACACTGACATGGAAAGACTGGAAAGTTGATGATTCAACGGACAATAGTCAATACGCTTCCCAACACATTCCATAGATTTTTTATTAATCCTATAGTTTATTGCTAGCAAGTGATTAGTCACTGATTACTGTGGCGGCTATTATTAACACTGGTATTGATAAAATTTGCAAGCGATTGTTTTTATAATATGTTATGTGAATGTAAACTGTCAGAAGAATACGACAACATGATTTTATCATAGATATCTTATATACACTAGATAGCGCATCTCTTTTAGTAAAATTGAAGCCAACAATATTCCAGCGGTTACCCCCATTTGAATAGATGGCGGCCATGTTGGTCGTTCCCACTTGCTAGTAAACGCTTAAAAGCAACAATAATTTTCATCATTTCAATATTTTAAAAACGTATTTGGAATAGGGTTAACTTAATGTTTAAGTTCCCTGTTTAAGAAATAGAAAACATACGAATTGAATTTCAGAATAATTAGATGCACTATCTAGTGTATATAAGATATCTATGTATTTTATGCGATCTCTGTGGGCAATGGTTCCACTTTAGATGAGTAGAATATGACACTAGTCTAAGTACCTCAAATGAGTGGTTATGCAGACTGCAGTGTGCACACTACCAGCTGCTAAGAAGCCTAAAATGTGTATGTAATTTTGTCTCTTTGTAATAAATAAATCAATAAATCACACAATAAACCTTTTCAACTTGCAATCGTTTTGTTTTTAGATCAAAAATTCAAAATTTATATGGGGGGGCGAAATTCCTAAAGGGGGGCGATATTCCTAGGAGATTTGCCCCCCTGGGGGGCGATATTCCTAGGAGATTCGCCCCGGGGGGGCGAATATCCTAGGAATATTGCCCCCCTTTTGAGAGGGGGGTGAATCTCCTGGGGGGGGGCGAATCTCCTGTGACACTGGCTTAATGGAAACTGGCTTGAGTCGACTGTGCGGAAACTAATTGTTCTTCGAGCAATGTTTTGCATATTCAAATGAATTAAACACACGAGAGCAACTTGCTGAGCTAACCGCCTCGCGAGGCAGCTAGCTCAGCTATGTATTTTCACCGCACACGTTGGGAAAACTACTCAAGAACAACATAATTGACAAAATCATTTGCATTTTCCTCCATTTTGTTCCAAGTCACATGAAGAAACCATGGTTTATCATTGGCTAATTGATTCAAACAGTTCAGCACTTAGCTCACAACATCCGCAGACGCTGAGATTTTTTCCTCGCGAGGCGAAAAATATCAAACACGATAGATATTTTCCTCAAGGCCTCGAGAGGTCAAATCCTCACGCGAGGCGGTTAGCTCAGCAAGTTGCTCTCGTGTGCGGCGGGCTTAACACTTTGATATGCATATTTTAATGCTTCCAGTTATGATTCAACTGCAACTTGGCCCGACGCAGAACGGCGTCATTTAGATTGGCAAATTAGCAATACTCATTCAATACTTCTAAAAGTTTGAAACGTCTTATTCGGCTGATGATTTAAACCGTAGTCAAATTTGCACAATTTCGCCTTTCGATTTCACACCAGACACATGAAACTGCATGATGTCATGATGTATCCATGTTTCCACTCTTCACTCCGAAGTTAAAAGCGGTTCAAAGTTACGGAACTGCTAAATTGAGTAATTTTATCTTAAATTGAATTTACGTTAACATTAGTATACGGTTTATACGATCTAAATCATAATATAAATAAATATAACTAACGCATACCTTTCATACCTTCGGCCATAGTGTGGATGAGTAATTCAATCATTCAAATAATTGATAGTTGATACTTGATAACAAAAGTGCTTCTTCCGGCAACTTCCGACAACCTCGCGAAAAATCTCTAATCAAATCAAAATCTATTTGCACACTGAATATAACAATAATCAGTAAAGTAACTTTATAGTGTTGTTCGTGTACGGTGACTAAAGTAACTGAAATGAGTCGAGTTGACGACCAATCCTCGTGCACGTGGTAGATAGCCGTTTGTGTCTCATATATATGTAGATATGAACCATATCGATAGTTCAATAGTGAACCATGTCGATAGCCCTATTCACGCGATACGCCCGTAATTCACGCTTATAAGCGTATATTAAGCGTATAGAATTAAGATTATGGTTAGGTTCATCTATCCCAATAAGTTATTGCATACCGATCGGTTTACAATAGGCATCCGCGACACCTATTTTTTACCGCATATAGCCTACAGCTATTTCAATTAAGGTTGTCTACGAGCAAAGCGGAAAAGTCGAATATGAGCGCGAAAGGCTGCTGGGAATCGCTTTGAAAATTCATTAATTTGTTAGCGATTCCCAGCAGCCTTTCGCACTCGTCTTCGACTTTTCCGCTTTGCTCGTGGACAACCTTAATTGAAATAGCTGTAGGCTATATGCGGTAAAAAATAGGTGTCGCGGATGCCTATTGTAAACCGATCGGTATGCAATAACTTATTGGGATAGATGAACCTAACCATAATCTAACCCCAACTCTAACCTCTAACCCTAATATAATCTTACCCTAATCTAATCCAATCTAATCTTAATCACATATACTAATCTAAACTTGACGACCGTCAGTAATAATCTAGCTCATGATGAGTAATCCAATTATTCAATCACAGGAGGCCAAGTGACGAGACTCGACGTGGACCGTGGACCCTCGACGTGCATACCACTGACCTTATTACACTGACCTGAAAGGTCAAGTGTCATAAATCACCAGTTTTCTGTGGGGTTTGTAGTTTTCGTCGTTGAGAAATGGAGTTTCCATCAGTGCATCGCAGACTCAGTTTCCAGTGTGCTAGTCGTTCCAGTTTACTATACAGATCAATTTTCAAGATGGCGGCCATTTAATGAGTGACTATTTCAGTCTCAAACTATTTCTTCATTTGTCAACGAATTTACCGCGTTTTCGTGTAGATTTTGGATTTCTCCCACTCTGCACTTTCTTGGAAATTTACTTCGTGTTTTTATTTCGTGCAACCTCTCTGGAAATGCGATATCTGGATTGCCAAGTTTCTCGAATTTTATACCGTAAAAATACCGGTAATACGGACTCACATAATGTAAACTTTAACAATGTTGTCTGCGTTTATAGCGCATCGTATGGTCAGAGACCATGTGCATTTATGGATAACGTTTGTATTTTTGAGTAATACTTGTGTTTCATTGGACATTACGAAAATATCTCCTCAGGATCACGCCACGCTTTCAGCCTTTCCTGTGTCAGTATTGCACCATAGCATGTATGTCGTCATTTTCAGGTCAGTGTGAACGCCTGAGCAGGCGTCTTGTTTATAACTGAAGAGCGAGCTATATACAGAATTTCCCATTTTTTTCTCACAAACTGCGATTTTATCTTCACTAATTTCACAATACATGTTTTCATCAGAGAGCTTAAGATCCACGACGCGGTCTGAATTTCAGCTCAAGAATGAGCGCTAAGCAATTTCATTACTGTATTAAAATAAATGTTTGAAGATTTTTCAAAAACATTACAAACTGCTAAGTTCGACTAAAGCGATGCAATGTTTGCTGTAATTTCGACTTTAAGTAACACCTCTTGGGTCGCAATAAGCTTTCACGTTGCTAGAAAGACGTGATAATGCTTAGCTTAACGATTTTTCTGTGTTGGTGTAATGTACTCAGGTGAATATGATGCTTGTGATGTTACTCTGAGTGTCTATCCACACCAGGCATGCTTGAGAAATATGCCTGGCCACGGTGGGAATCGAACCTACGACCTTTGGAATACTAGCCCAGTACTCTGCCAACTCAAGCTACGCGGTCAGGTCCGTTCGAGTATGTTATATTTAGGAACAGAATCTAGTTCCTTCGATATCAATGTAATCTAGTAATCATGATTTTACTGTGTTGGTGTAATGTACTCAGGTGGATATGATGCTTGTGATGTTACTCTGACTGTATATCCACACCGGTGTGGGAGAGAAGACTCCTACTAGTTAACCTGCACCGTAGCACGAGAACGAACGAATATGTATAGGTTATTTTGAGGCAACGAGGGGATATGTGATTTATTCACCGAGGCGCGCAGCGCCGAGGTGTATAAACACATATCCCCGAGGTGCCTCAAAATAACGTACTTATTTTTCACACTGCGAGGTCACGTTAATGAGTCAGAAAAGAAATAATTCTTAATGCCATTTTGCCTTCGCGATGTTGTTTTTTCTCATTTTTTGTGCTGCAAACACATTGCAGGTGAATATTAGAGGGGTGAATATTATTAAATGGAAATTGATTAGAGGGGAATATTGAATATATTGCCCGACAAGAACAAAGGAAACCGAGCAGGGTGAAAAATAAGCAGGTATAATGCTTTTGGTCAAAAGCTAAAATCTGATTGGATTGCATAATTAATCTCGTGCGCATCGGACGAGTAAAGACGAGAGCGAACGAATATGTAATTAAATAAACAAGAGTTGATTTGCATGATCATGAGTCATGACATTTTTTTACAAATTGAAAAGCCCAAAGGGAATAAAAATATAAAGTTAAGTCAAGACGTACATTTAGTTACTTGTACTAAAAAGAACTAAAAACTGAAGCATGGCTCCGAGACGAGTCAGACGCATTGGAGAAGTACTGAAGGGCCTTATTGAATATTTAATTAATGAATGAACAGTATATAGGCAAAATGGTCCAGTTTGGGATATTGTTATAAATGACATCGAGCGAGATAAACGTTATATGAGCATACAGCTCCGTAGTCGGTTATCTTAAAGTCGCTAATACAGGTCGTAGAACGCCCGAAAAAGCTGCCCAACGGTGCATGCATGGCAAGTAATGAGTTTTTTTTTCTTTCAATGTCAATGACATTAATCGACTCTTCCATCGGACGCGTTAATTACTAGACTTGCTCCAAGTCTCTCTTTCATTGTCATATAGTATCGATCCACTATAGTGTACATTACATGACGTAGCACGGAGAGGCGGGGCGAGAAAGAGAGACTTGTCAACTTCGGAAAATCTCGGTTCAAAACTGAACCGATAATGCAATACTTGCTTTAATTGTTTTCCTTCAATTTCTTTTTGTATTATTTACTATAATGGAACTTATGTTATTTACACTGTGTTAGATCAATACATATATAAACACTGACAGAAAACAATTAAAGCAAGTCTTGAATTTTCGGTTCAGTTTTGAACCGAGATTTTCCGAAGTTGACAAGTCTCTCTTTCTCGCTCCGCCCCTCCGTACTACGTCATGTAATGTACACAATAGTGGATCGATATTATATAAGAACGAAAGAGAGACTTGGAGCAAGTCTAGTTAATTACTGGCAAATATATCACGAAGAAAGCGTTGAAGACATTATTTAGCTGCACTACAAAACTGATAAAACTGAAATTTAGGACCTCCATTTGGTTGTTCATATATACCATATAAAGTTTCGTGTATCATTGTACAACATATATACTGTATGCATTATTGTGTGATACAAGCTGACGCCTACTGTAGGGAATACTCGGACTATTTAGCAAGCTTGTTACTTCATTTTCTAAACTCAAGTAACGACATGCATATAAATTCAAATTAAACTATTTTCCAAGAGGTTTTAACAATACCTATCAACTGTGAGTTTTTGGTTTCCCGTGCACTAACCCCAAAACGTTGAGTTATTTCAAAAGATTGACCGGCCGAATATTTTCCATGCATGCATACATGTATACTTTGTTAGCTACTTGCTTAGTATTGTTGCCGATGTACTGTAGCCAGGGGAAAACGAAGTCTACTCGAATATTTTAGAGAATATCGAATAGTATTTTGCGGAATTGGAAATTAATATATTTGGCGCATATATTTTACAAAGCTGAACTTATACAAGTTCTAGGCATGTTTCAAACATTGGAACACGGGAAACGCGACGATTGCAGTAGGCCTGATTTGCATTAAGTTATTCTGGAATTTTCACAGGCACAATTTTCACGTATGCTGAAATGCACAAGTGCATGGATCTCGATCTTGCTATAACGTACTCTAGTTGTTTATAGCTTATAGTTTGTGTTCTGCGCCGCGGGTAGACTGTATATACTCTCGTTTCTACCGCTGTAAACAGCAATGACCAATGTATGTAATTTATTGCTGTATTGATTGTCACAATCAATGTGGCTTGATATATTTAATAATATAAACAACAAACGAAAGCTTACGAGTATTATAATAAGTTCACCTCGTACTTATACTGTATATGTAGCCTTAATTTTGTTGGCCGACAAAATGGTCCTACTGAAGAACATCCAGACCCTGTATCAACAATAAGGGCCAATAACTAGTACGGAAAATATAAGTAATAATCCTAATCTCCGTCTAGCATATAAAACGCACATTAAAATGCGTACGATATGTAAAAGATATTTATAAGCTGCTAGACTTTGCTTGTCATATTCTGACGAGTGATATATGAGATGATTAAATAGAGACCGGCTAAACGGAGAGTTATGAAGTGGAGAGTTATCTCGGAGAGTTATGATTTCGGAGAGTTATGTTCGAACCACGCCCACTTTTCCCAACGACCACACCCAATTTCTTAACTCTCCCGATGTTTCCTTGAACTAACATGAGAGAGTTAGGTTTGACGTAACTCTCTCTCGTTAACATTATGAAGATGTTAGAGAGTTATCATTTTCTATAACTCACTGCGTTCACGATTGTGGCAATGAAGAGAGTTATGTCAGTTTTTTGAAAAAAACGTCCACATTTTAGTAAATATTGTGAATTTACTTTTTTCTCAAATTTCAGCTTTTATATTCAACGGACTTTTTTAACTCACAGCTTTATTGCTTTATATAACTTTATATTACTATTAGCAATGTCTAAAAATGCAGATATTAAACGTTTAAAGGAAGAGAATGAAGATTTGAAGATTCAAATTGAAAAATTTGGTGGAAAAAGTAGATAATTTAAGTCAAAATGTCTTGTCGACGAAAGAAGCGCTAATGGCCGATCAGGCGAGCAAGAAGAACCTTTGTCGTCTAAGAAAAAGAAATCAGTTGAATTCCTCAGTAATCAGTATGATCAAGTCCTGAAGGAACTTGACCAGATAAAAGCTGAAATAAAAGAAGTATCGAAGAAGTATACAGAAATTTCAAATGCTATAGCGGCGATAGAAGACTATAGCTTCAATTACAATGTGAAAATAGTTGGTATGCCTGTCGTCAGCGAGTATGAAAGGGCTTACGAAACAGTTGAGATTTGCCTACGTCTATTTACAGCTCTAGGTGTAAAAGATATTTCTCCCTATGATATTCATGATATTGCCCACCGGGTACCAACGGGAAGAAATTTCCCGAACAAACCTAATCCAATCATTTGCAAATTCACCAGACGAATTTCAAAGGAAAAGGTTATGGCTGCACGAAAGAATGTATTTAAGATCTCTCCTAGTGATGTTGGCTTCCATGAACAATTATCATTGGAAGGGCTACAACTTTATGACCACTTACAGTAAGTCCTCGGTTGCAAAATCGTTTGCGTGAAGTGAAGTTATTTAAAGAAGCAAATGGATATAAATTCTGTTGGGCGAAAAATGGTTTTATCTTTCTTCGAGAATCTGAAAGCTCGCGTGCATATAAGTTGAAAAATACAAGATTTACAAGATTTTTAATAAATAATGAAGAATATAACTGTTACATCATTACTGTCCATAAATAGCAAAAGCTAATCGAGATGGACAGTAGTTTACATTAAGCATCTTAATAAACAAAACAAAGAATAATCAAAGAATAATCAAAGAATACTATTAATATTTCATATAGAATGGGCATTGAAGTCGAAATGCCGTGCAAAACATTTATGCTTTACCTCATATAGCTTTGATAATAGCCGAGACCGAAATCCGTAATATAAGATTAAAATTAATCATCTTAAATTTTGATTTATATTTCTAAAATCAGTTTTTGGTTTTTCCAAATTGCTTCAATATAACTGAAATATCAATATATTCATCTTCCATTACTAACATTTGGAGAAGCTTGTCATGCATTTTTTTCCGAAAATTATGTTTTGAGTTTTCACGTAATTCCATAGGAATCACATTCCAAACTCTAGCTCCCGTATTTGCGAAAAATCTTTTTTGTAGATCAAAACCTGTATACTTGACATGAAAATTTTTCATTGAAGAAGATGGAGTGTTATATTCGTGTATCTTTTCAACAGAAGTAAACATCGCGGAAATATTTGGAGGGACATTTGTTTTTTATATGTCGTACATTAGCATTGATATCGATTTAATATGAAGCAAGTTTATTGGTAAAATACTTGCAGATTGAAAGAGGGGGATTGCGTGAAACCGATAATGTGCAGAGTATATTAGTCGAATAGCACGTTTTTGAAGTTTAAGAATATTGTCAATATGGCATTTTGCAGCTTGACCCCACAAAATAATTCCGTATGTAAGATGAGGTAGAATGAGGGACTTATAAATATTTATTAATGTATTTACTGGAACAAAAGATCGCAATTTTGCAATAATACCAATCAGTCTACTAACTTTAGAGGCGATATACCCAGTATGGTATTTCCAAGAAAGGTTACAATCTATTAGAATGCCAAGATATTTAATATGATTTTTACGTTCTAAGGAAACATACGTTTTTGAGTGAATATCATAGATTTTCAGATCCACCACATAATCTGGCCGTTTTTGATAAGGATGGAAAATAATGTAGTTAGATTTATTAATATTTAAAGACAATTTGTTCGCTATTAACCAGTTATGAATTTTAGAAAGTTCAGTGTTAACAATGATTTCTAAGAATTTTAAATTTTTATCAGCATATATCAAGTTTGTATCATCATGCAGCAAATAAGTAAAACTTCAGCTTTTCTGAAGAGTTATAAATGTCATTTATATAGATTAAAAAAAGCAAAGGTCCTAAGACCGACCCCTGAGGAACGCCAGACAAGGTTTCTTCTTTGGCATATATGTTTTGGCCAATTTGTGTTGTTTGCATACAACCTAATAAATATGATGAAAACCAGTCATTTACTATACCTCTAATTCCATAATGTTGCAGTTTTTTTAGTAGTATAGAATAATTAACCGTATCAAAGGCTTTTTGCAAAATCTGGTTGATCTGAGAGCAATGACAACTCGACGCTAAATGGAACTTCATGTCACATACTGAGCTAAGTTAATATTATAATATAAATTGTATGTGTGTGTGTTGTATTTCTTGAGAATTAGTTTTAGTAAAGCAGAAACGAAATGTTAGCTAAGCATAACCAAAGTCATGCTTCAAGAACAGAGAGTTGTGTAAAGAACTACCCTTCTATAATTTTAATGGAGATTTCTCAATCTTCAAAGGTTCTCTGAGTTGAAATCTAGGAGAGACCTTGAGAAATTGTCAGGCTTCCATGATTAAATTTGTTTAATCTTAATACCATGCACGATAATAATTTAGACCTAAATAATTATATGTCATTTCAGCAATTACAAAGCCATTATTATTCTCCTCATAGTTTTAAATTAATGAAAAACAAAGCCGCATTATCTAGTCAGCAAGAAAACTTATCTATTTTCCATAACAATATTAGAAGCTTAAATTTAAATTTTGAAAATTTACAAAGTCATTTATTTGATGAGCTTCATTATCACTTCAATATTATAGGTCTTACCGAAACAAAGATCACATCTAATAACTATGTTAATTGCCCACAAATTCCAGGGTATGACTTCGAATTTGTACCAACTCCTTTGAGTTCTGGTGGAGTGGGAATGTATATTAATAAGTCATTAAGTTATGAAGTAATAGAAAAAAGTTCTAACGAAGCGTTTCAAGCATTATGGATAGAAATATCTTTTGTTCAAAAGAAAAATATTATTGTTGGAGTAATCTATAGACAGCATGGTTCTCCGCATAAATTTGAAGAATATTTTGATGAGGTTATTGAAAAGTTTACAGCGACTGGAAAATCATTATGTATTATGGGAGATTTTAATCTGGATTTATTAAAAATTGAAAGCTCTTGTTATAGCCGAGATTTCTTTTTATCTTTGCAAAGTTGTTACCTCATTCCCTCCATTGATAAGGCAAGCCTACTCGGGTTTATAATAATTCTGCAACATTGATAGATAATATTTTCATAAATATGCCGGAACGAGTAACAATTAGTGGGAATATGAATTTCTGATATAACTGATCATTTCTCTCAATTCTGTATTTTTAAATCAACTAAGGATAAAATAGAAATACTAATAAAGCAACAACGACGTGACTTTTCACAATTTTCTGTTGTTAATTTTAACAATGAATTGCCTCTCACAGATTGGGATGAAATATTCCTAAAAGGGGATAGGGATATTGATAAAACATTTTGCTTTATTTATAAAAGAATTAATGCGATACTGAATAAACACGCACCAATCAAACTGATATCGCGTCGTCAAGCTAAACGGCTCTCGAAACCTTGGATTACTAAAGGAATAAGAACAGCTATCAAACACAAAAATCAACTATATGCTGACGGAAAACAGTCTGAGTATAAAATATACAGAAATCGAATACAAAGATTAATACGATTAAGTAAAGCAAACTATTATTGTGAATATTTTAACAAACATTTGACAAATATGAAAAAAACATGGGAAGGAATTAATACTATTATGAATCGTAAAACTCAGAAATCATCCTGCATGCACTCAAGCTATTAAAGACCATAATAATGGTAATAGACTTATAAGAAACGTAACCCATATCCCAGATATATTAAATAATCATTTTGCATCAGTTGGACATAAATTGGCTAACCAGTTACTAGACCCGCAAAAGCACTATTTCGACTTTCTTATAAAATCTAAATCTCCGCGAGATTCGGTTTGTTTTAATCTAATTACTCCTGATGAAGTGAAACTTGAGATTTTAGCACTTCCAATCAACAAAGCACATGGTTTATATTCTTGTCTCTCTCAGATACTGAAATGTGCCAGCGATATAATTAGTTACGTATTGTGTAGATTATTTAATTTATCAATTGAGTTAGGACATAGTTAATAGAGGAGAGGGTTTGGAAGCTGCGGGGCGTGGCCAAATTATGTTATTGTTCTACGGTTTTCACTTGTTTCCATCTACCAAACTGACATTACGTCATTTGATCAATTTCTAAAGTTGTTTCGTTTTGGATTTTTTAATTAATTTGGTTAGGGTTAGGGTTAGAGTTAGGATTGCGGTTAGGGTTAGGGGTTAGAGTAGGGGTAGGGTTTGGGCTAGTTACATAGCCATTTAACACCTCTTCAATCTTCTGAAAATGACGTCATGTCAGTTTGGTGGTTGGAAACAAGTGCTGACCGATATTTCTCCAGTTAATTCATCCGCGTTGATTTGCAGCAGCTAAATAGTTTGATGAAAATCGCCTCCGTCGTTGTATCTGCGTCTCCAGCACCCAGAATTGGGTGAATTTTGCTTTCTGAATCGTATGCCGAACTTGTCGAAGCCATAACAAGAACAACAATGCCTTGTTTTAAAATTTATAAGCACAATATCATATTTCTGTAATACTACGCTATAGTAATTTCTGAATTTGATGCACCCGAAATGTCACGTGACGTACCTTTCCAACATCTGAAATTAATTAGCTCGAAAGCCTTTGAAGTTTGCCGGCCTTCCAAACCCTGTCCTCTATTAACTATGGTTAGGAGTATATCCATCCAAATTAAAAATGTCAAAAATCATTCCAATATTTAAAAATGATGACAGGACTGATGCTAATAATTACCGGCCGATATCGCTATTATCTAATTTTAATAGGCTTTTTGAAAAGATGATGTATAAAAGGATGCAGAGCTTTATTCAAAAACATGCTATCCTTTCTTCTTGTCAGTATGGTTTTCGAGAATTGCATTCAACTGAACATGCAATTCTTGATATTGTTAATACCATTCAGTCAAATATGGCTAAGAAATTATTTTCGTGTGGAGTATTTATTGATTTAAAAAAGCTTTTGATACCGTTGATCATGAAATTCTTTTACAAAAATTATGTTATTACGGATTTAGAGGAATAATTAATGATTGGTTTAGTTCATATTTAAATGGTAGAACGCAAACTACACAAATTGGTAATCACATATCCAAAAAGGCTACAATAACGTGTGGCGTGCCTCAAGGATTGGTTTTGGGTCCATTACTTTTCTTGCTTTATATTAATTATATTGAAAATTGCTCTAAGAAATTTAAATTTTACCTATTTGCTGATGATACAAATCTACTCTATTCCGAAAAAGACCTTTAGTTAAATCTCTTGAAAAAATTGTTAATGAAGAACTTTGTCATTTATATGACTGGCTTAGTTCAAATAAACTTAGTCTTAATTTAAAAAAGTCTAATTTTGTTATTTTTCATCCATATCAAAAGAAATTAGTATATCAGCCTATTATCAAAATGCATAATAACGAATTGAATGGATATACAGAGAGCTTAATTATGAAGATTATACTAAATATCTAGGGGTTTTAATGGACAAGAATCTCTCATGGAAATATCATGTAGAACATGTTCTAAGTAAAATAAGTAAAACTGTGGGCATGATTTCAAAATTAAGGCACTTTGTACCTAAACATACTTTACTTAATATTTATAAATCGCTAGTAGGTCCATATCTCTCCTATTGTCTTGTTATCTGGGGTCAGGCAAGCAAGTCAAATTGGAGTAATATCTTAGTTTTGCAAAAACGTGTTCTTCGCTTCATCCATTTTTGTATCTGCGAAGCAGATATATATGCTATCGCAAACGTGACCGTACCGTATGTTAACACATAGCCATTCAGCGACGAGCTTATATAATTTAAGCCAATTTAAGCCCATTTAAGCCAATCAGCGATCAGTTTACATCAATTGTTTACATCGTACCCGCATCTAACCTGCGAACGAGCATACTTTAGCCGCGTCAGGCCTTGTGGCCTCGTGTATAAATCGTGTTTATATTCTTTCAAAAATATCGTGATATTTTTATCAATTTATCTTGAATTGGCTGTCTTTTTTTCTCGCCATTCTACTTGCGATATTATCCCGAAGTTATTTATCAACATGGAATCTTATCCTCATCTGGTAAGTAGTCAAATACCACATATTATATATTTAAATACCAAATTTGTGCAAATATATGTCCCACATATTTATTTTATAATACATGAGTTCGCCAGTTCGGCAAATATTTACTATACTATCGATAGTTAATATTGCCGTATCTTCGGCGTAGAGTTTACATGGAATGCACTCTGGAATTTTTTTATTAATATATTACACTGTATAAAATATTGGATATTTTCGAGGATATTTTAAGCCATTTGTCAACATAGTTCACAAAAAGATTTATACAGTATTAAAAACAATCCTTCTGTGACTTCTGTAATATTTTAAACAGTGAAAACATTCTCAGGAGATATTGAATTAAATCCTGGTCCTGTATTTCTGTATATTGACTCCGTAACTCTATTCAAAACAACAGTCCAACTATAAAGCTGTCATCAAATGTAGTGTTAGAGCAAAGGTTGAAGATGTTATCAGTTAAAATACTTACACATTTTGGTTTTACACATTAGAGTTAATTAAACAAATTTTTTACAAACATTTTCAAATAAAAGAATCCTCACCCTCCCGAGCCTCATTACATTGTCATTTTGCTTTCTAACATAAATATTTTTCTTTAGAGATTAATACAAGAATGAAGAATAAATGTACTGGATATTGGCTGGATAATTTTGTCAGAACAACCAACTTACAAGACAATCTTACCTAAAATCATTAGTATGGAAAATAACTTAACAGCTACAATGAGTAATCATATAATATATGGTGGATTTGATCAATGGCACACAATGTACAAAACTAAACTTGTGATACCTTCTACTCAAACCGATAATCTCCCACAACACAATTGTTTTTGTGTGAATGTGCTGTACGTGTTAAACCGAACAGTGTGGTATATCATTAACTGTGCACAGAACTGGAATTTAATTATATACTTCACTCATGACCTTCAAAACATTCTCAATTATTCAGTGGTCTTCGACATGTTCACCAAATATTTTGTGTATGTTACTCAACAGTTAACATTGGCAAGTGTAAACAACAAGTGACATAACTTTTGCTCCATATGATTACAATAAAGTTTTGAAAATTTGATGAGTATGGATTGAATTGACAGGTGACAGTTTACTAAATAGCCGGCTGTATAGACATTTTGAATATTGTTTGCATGAAATTTTTATTTCCTGACTGCATAATTATCTGTTACAATCATAATCACATTATAAAGTTAGTTAAATTTTCTCGGTGAGGGGGGAGCACTTGCCCTGCCGCCCTCTCCGCTGTGTACAGCCCTGTTTTAAATCTTATAAAGTTAGTTAAATTTTCTCGGTACGGGGGTGGGGTGGGGGGGGGCACTTGCCCTGCTGCACTCCCCGCTGTGTACAGCCCTGTTTTAAATCTTATCTGCTATTATAATAAATGATGAAATATTTCAATTGTCCCATGTCATCTTCATTATTCAGTTTCTTTCAAGAAAATACAAAATGTGAATCAAGTTCTTTCGCAGATACATGTACGCATCGCGTACCTATCTTTACATTAAACAATCGAAAGAGTAAAAAACAAACGATAGAGTAAAATGGATAAACAAACGATAAAGTAAAATGGTGGAATGAGGTACCATCTTGCATAAGAGAATTGCCAAAAAGAACATTTAAGAAAAGGATACGTAGTATCCTTTTGGACATTTTACAGAATGAAAACACTTATCCGGACATAGAGTCGCTCAGCTGTAAAATTAAGAAAAGATCACGCAATGAAGCCTCAAATTGAAGCGTTAACTCCTACTTTTTCCCTGTTCTTGATATACAGTATATTATTTATTTATTTTTTTTCCTTTCTAAAAACGTTAAGTTTATTAATATGTAATTTCATTGAAAATTATTTCATATTATGTATATATACTTTGCTATATAATTAATGGCTTTGTAAATTAATATTTATTTACTTTTTGTGTGTCACTATAGACAAGTCCGCCTCGACTAGCTTTGTAGCTATTAGCGGCCTTGTCTTATTAATGTTTCTACCTATATTATATTATATGAGTAAATTGAATTGAATTGAGTTGAAAATTGAAAAAACTTTAGTACTTACCAAGTGAAGCGAGTACGAGTAAATAAATTATTATACATGCTCACTTGGATTACTTACAAAGCCAAACATTCAGATACAGCTCTCGTATTAGATAGAACCAGAAAACCTTTCCAATGTAATGCCCTATATTGCAAAACCTGAATTTCTGAAAGATTCAATTTTCGCAATTTTTTCAATTTTCTTGCAACTATGCTTACCTTATTTACTGCCAAATACACGTCAAAACATGACCCTTCGGCATTGTTTTGACCGAGTCAAGTTGTACTATTTCCTGTTTGGACGCACGCTATTGACACGCTACAAACTGAAATACCAAAATATAAGATGAAAATCTGAAGAAACAAGCTTTACTATTTAAAGGTTTTCTCAATAAACTGACATAACTCTCTTCATTGCCACAATCGTGAACGCGGAGAGTTATAAAAAATGATAACTCGTTCTAACATTTTCATAATGTTAACGAGAGAGAGTTACGTCAAACATAACTCTCTCATGTTACTTCAAGGAAACGTCGGGAGAGTTACGAAATTGGGTGTGGTCATTGGGGAAAGTGGGCGTGGTTTGGGTGTGGTTCGAACATAACTCTCCGAAATCATAACTCTCCGAGATAACTCTCCGGTTGGTAACTCTCCCTTTAGTCATACCCGATTAAATATATTAAACAAACCAAAGGGACTTAAAATCGTTTAAAACATTCATTTTAAAAGGATCAGGCAGCTGAATATCGTGAACTCCCAAACGACGGCTTAGATTTAACTGGTCTTGGGCTTCACTGACTTGATGGAAGACTCATTTCTTCGACAGCACAAGCAATAGCTACGAGTCCGGGCTTGAGGTAACTGTTAACAGTAATTCCTCGATTTTGTAAGTATGCTTTGAGCTCCAGCAGCTTCATGGCTTTGAATTTCTCTTCTCGTAACATATTTTCCAATTTGACTATTGTTTCGTGACGAAAGCGAGCAAATTTATCTATTAAATGGCCGAAACATTTGCGTATTTTGAATAGCATTTGTATTACGCTCCGCCATGTTTGTCCGAGTTTCCGATTTCTCGAGCACGTGTTTCCAATTAACACAAAACGCCAAAGTGGTCCATTCAACATTAGGGGGGATGTTTGTAGTAATGGCATGCAAAACATATAAAACACACAGTTTTGTGACTCGTGTTTTATATTTTTCTGGTTTCATGTGTAACCCAAGAATTCTGTGGTGTTCATCCGGGATTTCAATTTGTCGGCTCCATTACCGCGCTCCCAAATTTCACCCTCGATGCCCCTCTAGTTTTATTTATAATCTCTATAGGTTAGACAACCAACTAATACACCATGGAAATTCTGCGCAATGACACATGCAATTACTTATATTAAAGAGGCCGTAGTCGGTCAGGTCAGGTCAGGTCAGGTCAGCTCATCGTTTTCGCGCCCATCGTGACAAAAAACTTGCCTTGCCATGTATATATACGGAGGAGAAAGTGCTTTATCCCTCCGCTTTGAGTGGTAAACTTAATAACCGAAGCCACCTAGCTAGGGAGTGGGAGTCAGTGGGACGGGGAAAACGTTTGAGCAATCAGGCCGCTCACCCTTAATTTAAAAAACATTCAAGTGAAGGACTTTCCAAAAAGGTTTTGAAAATTGCGGAATTCTTGCAAAAATACAATATATTTGCAAGAAATATGTGTTGTTTCGCTGTCGTCATGCAGTCGTTATAATGCAAATTTCAAATTTGACCAATCAGTGTTGTGTTCGCAATTCACGACAGTCCGCTACATATTTTGAGATCCGTGAGAATGACCACCCATGAATTAACGGTGAACCAGTAGCCATGAGCCGGCAATTACTGATGAACTTTAGACTTCGCTAGTGCGTTCCTTTCCCCCGGTGTAAATAGAGGAGCGGAATTAGTAGCCTCGCCCCGGGCTTACGCCCGGAACGGCGCTCCGCGCCGTTGGCAGGGGGAAAATCGTGTTAATTTGTCTTGACTACAATTTTGAGGTCATAACTACAATTTTGTTATTCCTAAACCAAACACCACTTTTTTGAAAAGCAGCCTAGAGTATAATGGAGCAGTGGTATGTCATTCAATACCAATAGAAATAAGGAAATCATACTCACTAAAAATTTTCAAAAATATATTGTAAATAGTAATTTATTATGTAATTTTTATTGTAAATAATCATGAAATACACACGGCACTAAGAGCATCTTCTGATGACAGGTTCCGTACCTAAACTAAAGTTTAACAACAACGTTTGTGAGTTCACAACTTCACAGCAATTACCAATTATCTGTATTCAAAGTGGAAGAGAAGAAAGATGGCCGCCGAAATTTGGTTATCTTTTCATGTCACGCAATCACGAAACCTAATCCAACCAGACACAGTACTAAAATGCGGTGCCCTGCAAAAAAAATTTCTGGCGTTTCGCCTACAAGTAAACTTATATAAAATAATACGCTAGATGGGGCCCCTAGATTCCTCCTGTTGGTTAATACATGAAGTTGTTTCTAGTGAGGGAAAAGTGAGCGCGCGAGGACCCACCATCGAATTTTTATCGAATTTCTAAAGCTTTTTTCATGTGACGTCTAATGTTACGCTTACATTTGTTTTGGACTTTGGCCACTGTCAGTTCTATATTTTTTATAAAGTTTTGGTTTCTTAGTGTGATAAATCTGTGTATATAGTCTATATAATGTGGTAAATGCACCTAGCAGATATGACTTGATATGAAATCTGATCTTAATTTACCTGTATGTCAATGAGACGCACATGTTTAATATCTGTCACCTCTGATTGCCCTTTAACCCTGGTCTTTGCTACCTCAATCTTTGCTACTTCAATATATATTGCTTCTTGTCCTTCTTTTCAGTTCCATTCACACCTCACTAGTCGCTGCGAGTAATCACTGTGCTTGATATAATTTGTGCTCTTTACTGTGGTTCTATTTCAGCCTAGTCCCTGGCCTTCCAAGCGCGGGCGAGTTACAGGCTGTCGTGACTTGCGGGCTGTCAGTTTCGGAAAATATCCGAACTGGGTCGCGCTCACTGAGCTATACTGGTCGCGCTCTCTGGGTCGCGCTGGAAGGGCAATTGCTAGATAGTATACTTCAAAATAAGATTTCCGTTTTTTTATTAATTTTTAAAATAATTAAAATAAGTTAGAGTTAGGTTAGGGTTTAGGTTAGGGTTAGGTTGGGGTTAGGGTGAGGGTTAGTACTAGGGTTAGGGTTTGCGTTAGGATAGTTTTTTCTACGTTATAAAAACGGAAACCTTATTTTGAAGTATACTATCTAGCGATCACCGCGCTGGAAGGCCTAGCAAAATTCGAATAATCAACATGGCGGTGTATTTTCGTGAATTGGATTAATCTTTACTATTGTATTAAAATGTAACGAAATGCTTTTAAAACACGTATTATATTTAAATTTTGTATTTTGTCTCGTTGATAAACCTTTCAGGACACCACTGGCACTGATAATTTGTTGGCTTTTCCACACAAGGACTGTGTTGACCGAAATGATTTGTTCAAAAATATAAATATTAACCAGCATTTCTCGACACAGCATTTAAAACCACACACTGGAAGTAATGGTAAGGTTAATGGAACAGAACATTTCACTTGCTAATGAAAGGACCGTGCGATGAATTTATTTTTAGAAAGTACATTGCAGTATCAATACAAATATATTTGTCTTTAATATTATTAATATTTATAATACCAAAGGTTTGACATATACCAGATTTAAGTTTTATTAGTGAAATATATAGTGCCCGACTATCAGTATCAAGCTAACTGAAAAGTCAAGTTGAGCATGATACTCATATGCCAATTAAATTTCATTTTATATGCCCAATATATTTTGTTGACAAGTAAAATTATCTGGCAATAAACAAAGTAAAATACCAGGATGAGAAAATGTATTGAGAAAATGAGAAAAGGTGTTTTGCCCAGAATAACTTACTTTATAATAATATGCCAGACAATTTTACTCGTCGTGGTAGGGTCTGCCTAAAACTTATGTAAGAATAAAACAATCTTATCAAAATCAATTGCAGTGGTTTTGTGTTAATTGGGGGAGGGGGGGGGGGTAGTGATAGGGGGCTTGATGACTTTATTCACTTGTGTTAGAGGCCTGACTAGAGAGAGTACCTTTTTTGTTTTTCAATATGACTTTGTGGTGTTCTGTCACTTTTTTACCAATATTATTGTTTCCTGTCATATGCTGATAAAATTAAGGCTTGCCTTTAAATTACAGATATTCATGCATTTTAATATAAGTATTACTATATGCACACATACTTATCATGCATTTCTTTGTTTACTTGCACAATAGCCATTCAATTGTCATTCAAGCCAATGAAGGTCAATTTCAATGACCTTCCTTGACCCACATATCCTGACCTCAATGTTTTAAAATACTACTTCCTTTCAAATCCATGATTTTGTATTCTCATATACTCTATTGCTAGTAAACTGAAAACAAATTTATTCCATATGTGATATGGGGCCATTCCCAAAATACATAATGCTTGTGGGGATAGAAGGGTGTTTGATCAGAAGCTGCAGAGTGTCACAAGGGGGGAGGGGGCATCACATGAGGGGAAAATTTATCCCTGTCTATAAAAAAACAAGACCTTGCTTGCAAATATGTTGCCCTTAGAAGACAAATCAATGTTTTCTATCAAAATATATTGCCTGAGTGGGAAAGAACCTGAATGGAAAGGCCGAGGTTAAGGCATTGAAATAGTGTCTTGTACATACAGTACATTATTTTTTTGCATAACTTTATTGGGGTAAATAAATGTCTTGTTTACAAATTAACGACACTAATCATCGGCATCCCCAGGGGTTGATCACCAGGAGGGGGGATTTGTTACTTTTTGTAAAAAAATAATAGGGCCATTTATACGGGACAAAATAAGACGCGACTTAAATAAGACGCGAGTTTGTCGTATAAACTGTACAAAATTCTTATGTAAGACGCGTCTTGGATAAGACGCGTCTTACATAAGAACAGGACTTTTAGCTGTTCTTATTTAAGTCGCGTCTTAAATAAGAAATTTTGGACAAAAATTCCGAAACTTGAAACAACGTAAAATTATTAGCCTTGCATATTAAAACAAAAACAACCGAAACAACATTATAGCTATAGAAAGTACAAATAAGAATAAATCCGTAGAGAACCATTTATGCGATAATTCCTCTTATATAAGACGTGTCTTATGTAAGACGCGACTTATTTTGTCCCGTATAAATGGCCCTAATGTCCCTCCATGTAGGGAAATTGTTCGCATTTTGGCCAGGGAGCATTTGTAATTTACCTGGGGGGGGGGGCAATGGTGATTTTGAGAGGGGTCACAATTTAGGGGACTATCAAAAATTACCTGAATATTAGGCAGGGAACCTTCAACAAAAACTTTTCCTTAGTTTTCATTTTTGTTGCCATGCAAAGTTGCAAACCTTTCATATTCTAAGGATTTATGACTGAAGTTGTTATTAATAGATATGGAAGTTCAATAGTCAAGAATATTTGACATTATAATGCATGTCAGAATTTATTACTCATATTGATAAGAAACCAATACTAATTAAAGGTCAATAGATTTTTTGAAGGGGGACACAAGGAGTCGACAATTCACCATCTATTGTTTACAATCAAATTGGGGGGGGGCAACAAATGTGATCAACAAAAGTGTAGGGGGGGGGCTCCAGAAAATTTAAATCTAAAAACTGTCATGGCCCTCCCCCTCCTGTAAGTAAATTATAAATGCCCCTATTAAACAGGCACAGTTTACCCCCAGGATAAACCAAAAGGATATCAACATTCAGATAATAGTGGTTATTTAATTGTTCACCTTTCTGCTATACAGTACGATTTTGTACTGTAATATGATTTTTGTCTTTAAACTTTACCCTGTACCCAAGGGCTTTGTCAATATTTTGTTCTGTCAACCTCATGGGAAGCAGAGGAAAGTGAATAAGTTATAAGTGCAAGGGGCATAATATAGATATTTACACTTTCCATTAATGGCATCTTTCCAACAACAAAAATATGAACAAAATATATATAATAAACATTTAACAATTTGAATACTAACTAGTGACTACAGTTCATACAATGAGACAGTCAACTTCTGTGAAAATATAAACAACCACGCGATATTGACCAAGTTACAAGTCCACATAATTTGATTCTTTCAATTGATTTTACACGAGCGACACTGGTCGAATAGCAGCTGATCCAATCACAGATCCAATGTAATAAATATATACGTGGAATATCATATTGCATGAGAATTCCTTTAGAAAATTCGACAATATATAATAATTATTATATTATTATATTTGAGGTAAAAATACCAAGTCCAAAATCACGAACAAATGTACACCAAACTGTTCAGTGTTGACTCCTTGGCTTAGAACTTGCAAATCACACCTTCCCAACATTACATAAGGCAATAGCACCTGTAATTTTCCATCAAAATCTTCTTTAATACAATTTTTACTGTAAAGTCTGTAAAATACTCACAAATTTATATTAAAAATTTAACAAAAAATTATCGAAGTAAACTAGAGCCCACTCCCAACGCGAAGGACAAATCAGGACAGTTTGCGAATTTTGCTAGGCCTTCTCCATTCTCGTACCCAGAGCCCTTCTTACGTGCGTTCGACCGAGCACGATGAGGGGCTCTGGCCAAATCCATATCAAACTGCCTTCTGATTGGCCACAACTAAATATATGGTTTATTGTATAAAATATGAATAAAAATCAAGCGCTCCATGAAGCGTTGGTTTCGTTTTGGAGAAAATTGGGAGAAAAGACATTATTAAAGTTGAAAGAACAGCAGTACGAAGCGGTTAGGAAGATTGTTGTTGATAATCGCCCACAAAAGCGGTAGAGGTCGCTAATTTTATTTATTTAAATCAATTAGTTGATTGAAATTAACTAGGTTGAGAAGTGATGTTCTCATAGCAAAAAGTCAGCATATTTATGGCAGATGCTCGACGTATTTCCAAATCAGTGATGTTAATCACTTTTGTGGGGTTTTCCTGGAGAAAAACTTTCAAAACGAAACAAACAAGAAAACCGAAGTGTTTATCCGCATTTGACGTTGAGCATGCGCAGTGTTTAACCGGATACCATGTTTTTATTGTATCCGGTTATGGATTTGGCCAGAGCCCCTCGTCGTGCTCGGTCGAACGCGCGTAAGAAGGGCTCTGGGTACGAGATTGGAGAATGG